>PYAF01002464.1:598684-626509 GCA_007407185.1 Glycine tomentella
GCTTCTCTTCTTCTGCCAAATGAAAGGTTCCTATTTATAGGAACTGAAGCGCACAGTAACTGCAAAAAAAAAACAAACCTCCTGCGGCTGCTTTTCGGTGGATGCGCAGTTTTTCAAAGTGCACAGTAAAGTGCACAGTAAATTCTAATTTTTCAAACGCACCGAAAGCGCACAGTAAAATTAATTTTTATTTGCGTGGACCCCACTTGCTTTGAAAATTCTTCTCTCCGTCTGTCAAGGAGGAAAAATGCCAACAGGATGTCAGGTGACACTGTTCTCATACAAGATGCTATATGGGTGAGAAGGTATTAGTACTACTACTATATGTTGCAACAATTGCACTAAAGATTTGATTGCAAGTTAGGAGCAAAAGCCACTTCAAATTTTGATGTTACTGCTGTTTTTTTATGGTGTCCATTTACTGAAGTCTTTCTTGGTTAAATGGGTTGGGAGATTTCTGCAGCTAATAGCAACATTCTTTGGGGGCTTTGTGATAGCATTTATCAAAGGGTGGCTTCTAACTGTTGTCATGTTATCCGTTGTTCCACTTGTTGCTGCTGGTGCTGCTGCTATGGCCTTTACCATAGGAATGATGGCAACCCGAGGTCAAAGCGCGTATGCGAAAGCTTCACATGTAGTTGAAGAGACAATAAGTTCAATAAGAACTGTATGTTGTTAAGTCTGAATTTTTTCTATGAAATTCTGTAACTTCTCAGTATGTCTGTCATGATGCTTATCTCTGGCAGTGCTATGATATTCATTATTTTCTTTGGCTGTGTATATTTCCAGGTTGCATCTTTTACGGGAGAAAGCAAGCAGTCTTGTTACAAGAAATTTCTTGCAGATGCTTATCAATCAGGAGTTCATGAAGGTTTCGTTGGTGGAATGGGTCTTGGCATAGTTATGTTAGTTATGTTCTGTGGTTATGCTTTGTCTGTATGGTTTGGCGCAAAGATGATAATGGAAAAAGGATATGGTGCGGGTGCAGTGGTCAATGTGTTTATTGCTGTGTTAAGTGCTTCCATGTAAGTAGATTCAAGTTTATATATTAAATCTGCTAATGAAGTATATTAAAAACCAACACAACCACACACGGAAAGAGATAAAACAAATGCATACTTCAACTCATACGGGTATATCTTGGCCAAGTATCTCCTTCTAAGAGCGCTTTTGCTGCAGGTCAAGCAGCAGCTTTTAAAATGTTTCAGACAATTGACAGAAGGCCAGAGATAGATGCTTTTGACCCAAATGGAAAAACACTAGAGGATATTCACGGTGAAATTCATTTAAGGAATGTTTATTTCAGTTATCCAGCCAGACCTGAGGAGTTGATATTCAATGGATTCTCTCTTCATATACCTAGTGGCACCACTGCAGCTTTAGTAGGGCAAAGTGGAAGTGGGAAGTCTACAGTTATCAGTTTAATTGAAAGATTCTACGATCCGTACAGGCAAGTGAAGTTCTTATTGATGGAACTAATGTGAAAGAGTTTCAGCTTAGATGGATCAGAGGAAAAATTGGCCTGTCAGCCAGGAGCCAGTGTTGTTTGCATCTAGCATTAAGGATAATATTGCCTATGGAACAGAGGGAGCAACAGTTGAACAGATAAGAGCTGCAGCAGAACTTGCAAATGCTGCTAAATTCATTGATAAACTGCCACAGGTTCTGATGTCTAGTCATTTTCTACAATTTCAAAGTTATTTTTTATCTGTGATCTTCCAACTTGATAAGTAACCTCAACCTTTTTACCTTCTACATTCAAGGATTGGACACAATGGTTGGTGAGCATGGAACTCAACTATCTGGTGGACATAAGCAGCGCATTGCCATTGCAAGAGCAATCCTGAAATATCCAAGAATTCTACTTCTAGATGAAGAAGCAACAAGTGCACTTGATGCAGAGTCACAAAGAATAGTACAAGAAGCTCTAGACAGGATCATGGTCAACAGAACTACTGTCATCGTCGCACATCGACTGAGCACAGTGAGAAATGCTGATATGATCGCTGTAATTCATAGAGGGAAAATGGTTGAGAAAGGTAAGAAACAATAGCCAAGACTTGGCTTCTTTCATTGAGATGTCAACTGTTGATCATAATGTGTGCATTTTACACTTTGTCATACTAAAATCAGTGATCCCAACTTTCTGTCTTTCTGAAACTGTATTTTTTTAATATATTTTTGTTATTATTATCACCATATAAATTGAAACAATTTAGTAACTACTTGAGGGATGATTAACTCTAATTACAAAAGAAAAATAAGGCATCCGTTGGTATCTAGGCCTGTCCTAGAACATAACCAGGCTGCAGATAGAGACTGGAATTCAAGTTATCTCATTTTTTTTCTAATATATTGTGTTTATTAATCAGGAACACACGTAAAATTAACCAAGGATCCTGAGGGAGCTTACTCTCAACTTATACGTCTACAAGAAGGAAACAAGGAATCAGAAGAAACAAGGGACAATCAAAACAAGAGGGAACTTTCCTCAGAATCCTTTACAAAGTTGAGTTAAAGGCGGACACTTCGAAGATCAGCAGTAGCCGCCACACTTTTTCAGTTTCATTTGGTTTACCTATAGGAGTTAACATCCCTGATCCTGAACTTGAATACTCACAGCCTCAAGAAAAATCACCAGAAGTTCCACTCAGGCGCCTTGCTTCCCTCAACAAGCCAGAGATTCCGGTGCTTCTGATTGGATGTGTAGCTGCCATAGCAAATGGTACCATATTTCCAATATTTGGCGTGTTGCTCTATCAAAACATTTTTTAAACCATTGTTGCGTACAATTTTCCTCCTCCTTACCTGCGCATAGCGTGGAGTCTCTAGGTAATGGGGTACGTAGTTTTTTTTTTTTTTTTCTGAGATGAAAAAGGATTCCAAGTTTTGGGCACTCATGTTTGTGACCCTTGGATTTGGATCTTTACTGGCAATTCCAGCTCGTAGTTACTTTTTTGCTATGGCTGGCAGTAAGTTAATCCGACGTATCAGGCTCATTTGTTTTGAGAAGGTGATCAACATGGAGGTTGGTTGGTTTGATGAGCCTGAACACTCTAGTGGTGCAATTGGTGCAAGGCTCTCAGCAGATGCTGCATCTGTGCGTGCCCTTGTTGGTGATGCTTTAGGACTATTGGTTCAAAACATAGCAACAGCATTGACAGGTTTGATTATTGCTTTCGTTGCGAGTTGGCAATTGGCGTTTATTCTTCTTGTCTTGGTTTCCCTCATTGGAATAAATGGTTTTATTCAGATGAAATTCATGAAGGGATCCAAGGCAGATGCAAAGGTGAGATACAATGCTACTTAAGTAACTGCATTGTTTAGATTTTTCAACAAATTCTAAGTATTGTGATTGGCTTAGAATAGTTATGGGATGTATGATTTTCTGTGAAGTTTCCCAAAAAATGTAAGGCATAATGTTGACTTTCTTTTGTTCTTTGTCTTCAACTATAATTTTGTATATTACCCTCTAAAAAAACTATAATTTTGTATATCTGCTGTAGTTAAATATCATCGTTTCATTAAGTGCTTGGATCTATAGTTTACTTTTAGAAGCTATGCTACGCGTCCTTTCTATAATCACATAATAAATCCTTTTGAAATTAGTTTCGTTCGATAAATTGCTATACTCGGATGAATGCCTTTTTTTGGTTACAAGATGAATGCCTTTACTTCGGTAAGATATGAAAGCACTTTCTATTTTATTCCATAGGTTTAGAAACATCCTATTTCGCCACCCACCCCAACAAAGAATACTTTCTTGTTTCGAGTATAATATACTCAAAAAAAATCATTTAATAACAATGTTTTTTCTTGGTCTAAATTATCGTTTCATCTACCGCAATTATCACTATTGTCATATTAAGATAATTAATATTAAAAACAATATTCAATAAATTTCACATTTTATTTGTATTATCCATTATCTAACAAACAATATATGGAATAAAATATTGTCTAGTAACTAGTTCATTTCACTTGTTTTGCACCTTAATGTATAGCAAACACCCTTTTAAGTTACGAATATTTTGTCAGGCAATACTGCAATAGACATGAGTAACAATCATCTAAGTTTTTTCCTAAGCTTAAACTCATTATGAATTAGGATAAACCATTATTTCTTCTCTTTTCTCATTTCCAAACTCTTTAGATTTACAATTGTGTAGACTATTTAATTTTCTTGGAAAAGTGCACGCCTGTTAAGCTTTTTGAATGTAGAAGCCTATAACTTTATTTCGAAAGAAACATTTCTATATTCTAATCAATGTTCAATTTTTCATGCCACGAAAAAAGGAATGCAGCAGGTAAGTCAGTCCGAGGTGATTACGATACCTTTAGTTTTGGTGCCACCATAGACGTGGTGGTTTCCGCTGTCCTGACTATGCATGAGGGCCATAAAAAGGAAAATAAAAGCCACATGCAAAAAGTAATGAAAATCACAAAACTTCCTCAAATAAATACATATAAAATTACAAGTCATCGTCACTTTCGTCACTGTATGAAACAAGGCCAGTTAGGGCAACTTGGGACCTATCAGCTTCACCATTCAATGGCTGTACTGGTTCCAACGACTTACTCTTATCATTCACAGGAGTGTTTACTGCTTTTGAAATTTCCTCAACATTTCCTTGATCCACTTTGGCTTTTTTAGCTTGAGGCTTGACTTTTATAATCATGCCTAACGGGCCAGAGGCTGGATTCTTCTTTCCAGCAGACTTCTGTTCCTGCACGAGAAAACAGGGTGATGAAAAGCATGAAAATAGCACAGCTAAAACACATGATTTCTTATTTAAAACTGCATGAATTGTCGCAATAACTAATAAATTAAACACCCCTTCAAAGATTGGCAATTGAAGGTTACAATTATGGCTTCTGAAGATTTCAGATGAGCAAACACAGTGCATGTGACAAAATAAACAAGGTTTAATTGTATTTTTACTCCTACTATAGCTGTGTAGTTTCAGTCCCCTGACAGTTTTTTGAGCAAATACAACCCATCAAATTTCCAATAAATTTCTAACTAGTAAGACTATTTCAAATTATCCATTATAAGAAAGTTGAGGAGAATTAAATTAATTTAATGTTAAAAATAGAGGGGCTTGATTTGCTCACACAAATTAAAACTTAAGAGACCAAAATTGTACAAAGTCTAAATTAGAGGACCACAAGTGAAATTAAACAAATAAATAATATCATTGAGCAGTCTAGGGAGGATAAGGGTTATAATCTAGTTACACTGTTAATATCAAAAAACAGCCTCCGGTCATGAGATTTGAAAACCACCAAAAATAATAGCTCATATGAACTTTAAATTTCAGAAAACGTGTTGGTATGAGTGTCAAATTGATGACAGAGGCCATCCCCTTCTGATAATCTAGCATTCAAAGATCTGATTCAGCATAAATAGACCTCAATATTGGCCTATTATGTAAAACTGTTATTGTAGGAATCAGGAAACCAGTTGCAACATTATTGTGTGGAAATGAAAACATTATTTAACCAAACCCTTGAAAAAATGGTAGCAACATATAAAAGTCACCAACCAACCTGGACAACAGGTAATGGGGTTTTTTCCTTAACTTCATGCACAATGTTGGACTTTGCTTCCACCGCTGCCTGAAATCAACATACAAGAGCAATATAGTTAGAAAAATCATTGACCAAATAATGGACATGTGATGATAAATACACTTCAGCCATGGCAAGTCCAACATACTCCAAGAGAAAAATCAAATAACAAGTACAAGGAACTTGCATTTTTTATTTAAAATAAAGCAATTTTCTCATACAGTAACTGTAATGACTTAACTTGAAAGCTTCGGATTTGTTGGGCTTCCTCATCCGCCACTAGTCGTTCATATTCCCTTCTTGTCTGAAAGGTGGATAATTAATATTAGAAAGAAGAACAAGCACTTGAATAAACTTTGCATCAACAATTTGTTCAAGCATTTCATTTGTTGATTTTGTTCTCTGTAACATTAAATGACATCAAATTGTTTCCAAACGATCTAAAATAGCTGTCTTACCAGTGGTCTGTACAACATTGAAGCAAAGGACACATCTAAAATCCTGTGGTTTACACTTTCAGGATCCATCTATGAAAATTTCATGGAACAAGATGCTGTAAAGAGAGAACCAGAACTCACTGTTTCATAATTATCAAGAAACTCAGTCTCATCTTCGTCTAAAGCTTTAGGAGGTCCTGTGAATGTGATAATTAGAGGGGTCAAGATTCAATCCAGAATAACAACAAAAGACAACCATGTAGAAAAGTGGGGTAAAAAAGCTGCCTAAACGTAAGTCAAACAAATAGCACAAACTATGCCTATCTCAAAAGGGCAAACACCAAGTAAGCATGAAAGAATTAACAAGCTGCCTTGGCAGTTGGCATTGCCAAACACTATCACATTGAATTACTGAAAAAAAAAAAAAAAACTAAAAAGCAAGGAGTTTCACTGTACTCCTAAGTCCTAAGGTGAAGGCAAAATATCATGGTTATGCAAAATGATGGTTGAATACTCACTGTGCTTGAACCTTTCATTAAATTCCGCATCTTTTTTGTCCTTATTCTCCTTTAGAATCTGCACTCGAAAGCTTCTTCAGTAAGTAATCCTCTTATAATTAATTCGTGAGGATTACAATGCAAATTTTGCTATACAAGAAATGAGAAAACAAACCTCGTAGAGAGGTCTATCCCTCTGGGCAGTGCCGTCTTCAACTCGTTCACCTCTTGTTTTTTTAGCTTCTACCAACTGTTCCAACAATAAATCGAACAATCACGCAAAAAAAAAAAAAAAAACATTGAAACGGTAACGAAACCCTAATTTATTATGCACAATTTGTGGATTCGAGAATGAAGTGCGAGTTTGAGACTGAGAGAGTTAGTTTGTTTACTTGGTCTTCGGAGACGAAGTTCATAATCCTGATAGGACGATCCGAATCTTCATCCATGGCTTCAAGTTTTGCGAACTGCAACTGAAACTTCAATTCCGAAAAGACAAAGAAAAGAGAAAGAGCAAGTAGCAAACAAAGATGGTGAAGAAGCCTTTGGGCCGTTCTGTGTTTTGATTACGGGTACCGAATCCAACTATAAATTGTTACAAAAAAATAATCCAACTATAAATAATAAATAAATACTACAACTATCCCACCAATAATTTAATTTTTTATTTTTTTTTATTTTTTAACTGTCTTCTAAGATTGTTATGTAAAAATAAAAAGTACAATAATTTTTTTATTCTGAAAAGCAATTGTGAGGTTTTCTGTTTTATCTTCTTTTATTTCCATTACACAATAAATGAGAAAAGTAAAGATATAATTAATAAAATAATAATTAATGTAATCTTAAATTTAGTAAATAACAGATAAATAGAAACAAATTTTCTAAAAATCTAACAATTAAAAGATCAGAGTGATTATTTATTAAATTTAATGCATGTAATAATTATAATATATTATTAAGTGAAAAGCATTCATTACATAATTTAATATATTCATTGCACATAAAATATAATTAAATTGTTAATATCATTAAATATTATATTTATGAAATATAAGATATTCAATAAATTTAATACATGTAATACGTATAATATATTATTAAATGAAAAGTATTCATTACATGATTTAATATATCCATTGCACATAATATATATTCAAATTTAATAAAATTATTAAATATTATATGTGAAATATAATATATTTATTAAACTTAAAACATGTAATAAACATAACATATTATCAAATGAAAATTAATTAATACATAATTTAATATATTAATTTCACACAATACATAATTAAATTTAGTAATGATATTAAGTATTATATTTATGAAATATAATGAATTTATTAAATTTAATAAGTGTGATAACATAATATATTATTGTGTGAAAAGAGTTTATTAAATAGTTTAATACCTATATAATACATATTTAAAAATATTTTTTATATAAAACATATCTTAAAATACTCCAAATTTATTATATATTTGAAAAATACTTACATTTAAATACTCTTGTTCATCAAACATATTTTAAAATTCCAAATTAAAATGCATATTGATTTTATTATTAAATTGAAAAATAGGATGTGCATATTAAATTGTGTTTCTTTTGAGGGTAATTCATTATGTAGATGCTAAACACAGAAAGAAAGAAAAATCTTTTAATACTTATTCAATTGTGAAAAATAATCCTTCAAATAAAAAAATTAATGAGGGAAATTATAAATATATTTTATATTTTAATATATTAAGTTTATTAATTTTTATTTAATAAAATTCACAATAAAGTGTCAATTAAAAAAAATCAACCTATTTGAAAAAGATGCATTACAAATCCAAAATTAATAAATTAGTTGACTTTTATAATAATTTTCTTAAAAAATATTATAACAATAATTTATGTTTGATTGACCATGTACAATTTTTACACTTACCATACATAAACCTTAATTTCAAATATTATTATCAGAAATATGTTGGAGTTTATTGTGGTTGGTCGCACACAATGTATAGAAAGAAAATAACACTTAATCGCACATGAAATGATACTAAATATTACATATTATTGATTGCATTACAACTCGGTTTCAAAGAATATCGGTCTTATTTTCTTAGTTTAACTCTCTTCCTTCATCATTTCTATCATTTGCTCTTCTCATCTGGTTCTCCTTTGAACAATCTTTGTGTGCAACCATGGTGAATAGGACTATTAACTCTGTCTCTAAACACCAAGTTTGTGTCTTTTTCAATACTCCTTTAATGTCTTGCTTGCTTCATTTTTTTGCTTTTAGATGTTTTATTTTGTTCAGTGTTTTTTTTCCTCATTCAATTTCTTTGGAATCATACCACAATTATAGTTCAAAATTAAACTTAAATTATAGTGTATCTTCTTGAATTTGAATGGATACTATATCCTACACACACAAAAATGATACAAATGATATTTGAGTTCAGGAATTTTGTTATGTTTGGTTGTTGATAATTTCATAATAAACATTGCATCAATACTCTGTTTGAACAACACAAGAGGATTAAACTTCACATTGGTTATCTACTTTTTTTTTTTTTAATGCAACCATACATGATGTCGGAGAGACAGATTTTATCTTATTTTATTCTTATGTTAAAATATATGGAGTTTTGTGTATTTGGATTTTTGGAGCAATTTGTATAAGATTTTACTATATGATATAATATTGATAGAAACGTGGAAAGACATCAAAAGATGTTGTTGGAAGAACCTTGAAAACCAAGATTAAATGGTTGAAAGATCAAGCCAATGCCAATAGAGGAAAATCAAGTTAAAGTAAGGCCTTGTTTTTTTTAACATTTTAAGAAAATTTAAAATTTATTTGTGAGCATGTTTAATAGTATTATCTCTTGAGCACATTTATATTTTTTAAAAGTTTGTCTTTGGAAAACCTAAATAATTCACTCTCAACAAATACGAAAAATATGATAAAACACTTCTATATTGTTTTTATTTTTAAAATATTTAATTTGGTTATTCAGCCATATGAATGTGTTTCATAAAACAATTTTTAAAAAGTAAACAAATAATAAACATGTCTTGAGTTTACAATTGGGTGACTTAATTCTTGAAAATATTTTGATTTTTTTTTATCATTCGCATTGTTAAATTGATTTTGTGAAATTATTGCCTTAATTAGCTCTTCTTATTTTTTTTTTTGTGGGAAATTGATCAATACTCAAAATTGAAAACAAATAGTAAAAATTGAAACATGTTACAAATTGCTTAGAAGATGTATGGTTGACAAAAGGGGCAAATCTAGAAATCTATTAAAGTGGGACATTTTTTTTATCTATAATATTTAAATATAACATTTAATAATATATTTTTACAAAAATATTAATTTTTGTACATATAAAACTAAAATTATATTATAATAACAATAATAATGATAATTGAAAGTCCACAAATTATATAATAATGACACACACGTGTATAATATGTTTTGTGCGTGGAAGTCATGTTCATTACAAAAAAAAATAAAATTGTATTATTAATTCTCACTAACTCTTATTAATAGCATATACAAAACACATAAAAGGACTAATATGAATGCAAGACACCCAATATTGCTAACTCAACAAAAAATATCATTATCAAGTTAATCAGATCAACCAGTTATAAACACACATATGTATTGATCACGTATATACACATATAAAGCCTCAAAAGGGGGAGGCAAAATTTGTCCCTTATTGAGAATGACTTATTTTGTAAATATTACTAGTTATCTTGCAATTAATCTCAATTGTGTATTTCATAGGAAAAAGTTCAAAGACATTGAAATAATCTCGAGCCTTTGTTTTCAACGATCATATTAGTAATATCAAGGAGAGGGTCTTTGCATACTAAGAAAATATCAATATGCTTTCTTCAAGAATTGATAAGCCTTTATCCAAGTTCAATGGTTTCCCAAAAAATATGATAGAAAAGGACCGCATCAATAATGTGGACTTATCATTGGCAAAAATCATCAGGTTCCACATAAGGAAAAAAAATACCATCATATACATCTTGGGTATATGTGCTAGGTGTGCTTGACTTTCAAGTTTCAAAAACTATATTTTTGTCCAGATAGATGTCCTATGTATGTAATGTAATTTTTGTCATTAGCGAAAATTACTTGCTTCTTGAATTGTATTTATTTTCAAATATAACCTTTCATGTTAAATGCTATTAATAAATCCATATGCATATTGTGTTTATGTGTTTTTTGATTTTTCAAAATTTGTTACTTTGAATAGAAATGAAAGAATGACCAAAGATAAAATAGTTCTTGGAAAATACCAGATGTCTTATGATAAAAATACAGGTGAAATGATGATATGCAATGATAGTGAGGAAGTGATAGGAAATCCCAAGAATGTTAAACACGATGTCAAAATCATCTCGGAATATGTTTGGAGGAAAACTTGAGTGTATTTTAGAACCTTTTGATAAAAAAATTTGTCGTCAATGCTTGGTACATACTAAAACATTGTCCTTTTAACATTCTTGTTATTGTCATGGTGTCTAATATGATATTAATACCTTGTCTATCTATTTTTTTATTTTTTTTTCTCAAATAGATAATTGTTCTATGCATGGCATTAATCAACATTTAATATATCATGTAAGTAACAATTCTCTATGTTCTTTTCAATTTAATCTATGTTCCCAACACCTCAACAAATCAAATTGATGATTTACTTACAGAGTGAAAAATAATCAATTTGGTGTGGACTTGAAGGTGATAAGAGACCATCAATTGCTAAACCACTAACTAATGTTATAAATTCCTTATTTTATTTGATACTCCCCCGATATTGATGTTAGTCAGACTAAAATTAGAAGAAAGGTCCTCAAAGAGCAAAACTTAAGCACAAATTATTATTGTGCTTTGATTAATCCTTTAGGGTCAGTCTTAATGTTCTTATTATTCGAGTCTTTCTTTAGGCCTTATTTGTCCTCATACTATTCTTGAAATGCTCAAGATTTCCTCCAAAGCACCACCACCTTCCTTTCCACCTTTGTTGTCTGGTACAGAATCCTGATCAAACACAAAGACTTTGTATTCTTGATTGGATGGTCTCGCTTATGCCTTTAATCTTGTGTCATGAATGCATGAAATATTTTATACTATCATTTATTTCTTATAAAAAGAATCAGTGGTAGTAAATTATATATATATATATATATAAATAAAAATATAGAACTATATTAAGTACAAAAGTAATATGAATTTTTTTTAGATAAACAAGATATTATTGATAATTACATGTAAACACTTCAATATCATTTAAAAGGATATATGGAACAATTGAATATTCCATGTACGGACTTCTATTTTTATCTTCCTTGTAAAAGGATAGAACATTTGAATATTCTCATATAAACTTTAAGCATTCTTAATCTTTGCAGACTAATCCTTAAGCTTATCATTAATTATTAATAAGTTATCAATCTAGATGTACATGAGATTTTAACTTGTCTTTGACTTAAAATATTTGACATGAAAGAAAGAGATAGGGAAAAAATGAGATAAAATAAAATGTGAGCATAAGCTAAACATTTTTTTGAAGTATAGTTAGATATTTTTATATGTTGTTAATTAGTTGTAATATATCTTAATTTACGTATTTTGATTCCTGAAACTACGAGGAGGTGGTGACAAATTGATTTTGAAAAATAAAAAATTTAAATTTAGTTATCGAATGTCAAAAAATGCAACTGATTATGTTAGTTTTTTTAGATCATTTAATTATTAAATTGTAAGGATTAATTTGATAATAAATTATATTTTTATGATTAATTTAATATTAAATTGTAAAATTTAGGATTTATTTATTATTAAATTATTCCCAAGATTAATTTGTTACACTGTTTGAAGATTAAATTTAAATTAACACTTCACACTTTCATGATAAAAATAAATGTATATCCTAAAAATTTGGTGATAATAACTTTTAATCCTTTTCGGCACGTGTTTCCGTGCTTCATAGTGGTGAAGTAGTACAGAGGTGCGGACGTTGGAGATCACGTAAGTCCAAGTGTCGCAGGTAGCGAGTAGCAACGTGCCAACAAGGAAAGGAACACGTAAGGTGAAACAACGAGGTTTCACTTTCACTTTCACTGCGTGGCGCGCCGTTGTTTTTTTATTATTTTTCTCTCGCGTGTGAAAAATCTCAAACCCCACCCTCCCCAGTATCCAATTTACTAAGAAGGGGACACAACATTATAACACAACAAGAACAGCATTTTCCCTAATCCTACTCGCGGGACTAGGAATTAACAAGAAGAGTGCCCAAAAGTCAACAATTTCAATTCTTGCCCATTTCATCACCATTACTTCTTCATTCATTCATTCCCCCAACCTTTCTCGTCTCTCTCTCAGGTACGCAAAATCCACACTTTCTTTCTTCAGACCAAATCTTGATCTCCATTTCAAACCCTAACTCGTTTCTTGAATTTGGGATCTAATTGTCTCTCTGCAGAGGGGATCTATGACCAGCTGATGATGGATGGTGGCTGGGTATTCACCTGAATTTGTTCATTCGTGATACCCTTTGATTGAGTATCTGAGCAGGTTAGGTAGAATTTAGTTGGGGGATTATTATTTTGCTGTGAGTGGAATATGAATCTTGATTAGGTTCTGTTTGTTTTCTTGGAAGTTTTTGATTTTTTTTCACTTCAATTGTGGCTTTAGGACATTACGTTTTGTGAAGTTTGCTTCTTGATACTGGGTTTGTGAGTGTTTTCTTGTTAGTGGCCTCTTTGATTTTCAATGGCTAACCCAACACCACCTAATGTTGGGTTCACCCCTGAGAGAGAGAGTTCAAACCCTGAGAAGAGTCCAATTCCGCCCCCTCCAAGTTTTGTAGCCTCACCACCTGGTTTTCCTCCACCAAAATTGCATTTACAGCAAGATCAAGCTTCTTCCCGTTCCGTTAAAACCCCAAACGTTTTATCACCAGCCAATGGGGTTACCACCGGCAGTCCTGTTCCTCACTTGAGCACCCCTCCTGGACCCCCGGTTTTTACCTCGCCGGTCCGTCCAGCTGCTGTTCCGTTTCGTACATCGCCTGCATCGCCTCAGCCACTTGCATTTTCTTCAACCTCTTCTTTGCCAACATCATCATCGCCGCTGCAATTTTCAAATGGATCGTTTGAGTCGCAGCACCAAGTTTCTGATAGTATAGAGGACCATGTTCCCTTGGGAGAGTCATCCTTTGTTCTCTTTTCAGCTCATAAGGTATATATATATATATATATATATATATATATATATATATATATATATTCTGGTTTCTTTAATTCATAATCAAGGCATGGAATTTTTCATTGAATTACCATTCATCATGCTTAATTTTTTTATAATATATTAACTTTCCCTTCTATTTGCCAAGTAGGTATTGAAACGGAAGAAACAAGCTAATGTACCCAGTTTGGGTTTTGGGGCATTGGTTTCTCCTGGGAGGGAGGTTTCAATGGGCCCTCAGGTAATCCAGCGTGACCCTCATCGCTGCCAAAGCTGTGGTGCTTATGCAAATATATATTGCAACATATTGCTTGGATCAGGCCAGTGGCAGTGTGTTATATGTCGGAAACTGAATGGAAGTGAGGGGGAGTACATTGCGCACAGCAAGGAAGATCTTCACAGATTTCCGGAATTATCTTCACCCATGTTTGACTATGTTCAAACTGGGAACAAGAGACCTGGTTTTGTTCCAGTTTCAGATTCCAGAATGTCTGCCCCAATTGTTCTTGTTATAGATGAATGTTTAGATGAACCTCATCTACACCATCTACAGAGTTCTTTGCATGCTTTTGTTGATTCTCTCCCGCCAACAACGAGATTAGGAATTATACTATATGGTCGTACTGTATCAGTGTATGATCTTTCAGAAGAGGCTATGGCATCTGCTGATGTGCTTCCTGGGGACAAATCACCAAGTCAAGAATCTTTGAAAGCATTGATTTATGGTACTGGTATATACTTGTCACCAATGCATGCTTCACTGGCTGTTGCACATTCCATATTTTCATCATTGAGGGCATATAAATTAAATGTACCAGAAGCTTCTCGTGATCGGTGCCTAGGAACTGCTGTTGAGGTTGCTCTTGCTATAATTCAGGGCCCATCTGCTGATCTGTCCCGGGGGGTGGTCAAAAGGTCAGGGGGAAATAGTAGAATTATTGTCTGTGCTGGTGGACCAAACACTTATGGGCCTGGATCTGTTCCTCATTCTTTTAGTCACCCTAATTATCCTTACATGGAAAAGACAGCAATTAAATGGATGGAGAATCTTGGTTGTGAGGCTCATCGACACAATACTATAATTGATATTTTATGTGCTGGAACATGCCCTGTAAGAGTTCCTATCTTGCATCCTCTTGCAAAAACATCAGGTGGAGTTTTGGTTCTCCATGATGATTTTGGGGAAGCCTTTGGTGTTAATTTGCAAAGGGCATCTGCCAGATCAGCAGGCTCTCATGGTTTGTTAGAATTGCGCACGTCAGATGATATTCTCATTACTCAAGTTGTTGGTCCTGGGGAAGAGTCACATGTAGATACCCATGAAACATTTAAAAATGACACTGCTCTTTATATTCAAATGCTAAGTGTTGAGGAAACACAAAGTTTCTCTCTCTCCATGGAAACTGAAGGAGATATCAAAAGTGATTTTGTCTTTTTTCAATTTGCAATTCAGTATTCAAATGTGTATCAAGCTGATGTGTCGAGGGTCATTACTGTTAGACTGCCAACGGTAGATAGTATTTCTGCATATCTTGAGAGTGTTCAGGATGAAGTGGCCGCTGTACTCATTGCAAAAAGAACCCTGTTACGAGCCAAAAACCATTCTGATGCAATTGATATGCGAGCAACAATAGATGAAAGAATCAAGGATATTGCTCTAAAATTTGGCTCCCAATTACCTAAATCTAAACTTCATAGCTTCCCAAAGGAGCTTTCTCTCCTACCGGAGCTCCTTTTCCATCTCAGGAGAGGACCACTATTGGGAAGCATTATTGGCCATGAAGATGAGAGGTCTGTGCTGAGAAACTTGTTTCTGAATGCATCCTTTGATCTATCACTCAGAATGGTAGCTCCTCGTTGTCTAATGCACAGGGAGGGGGGAACTTTTGAGGAGCTACCGGCGTATGATCTTGCTATGCAGTCTGATGCTGCTGTTGTACTTGACCATGGCACTGATGTCTTCATTTGGTTGGTATGTCTCCTATTACCTGTTCTAGCATTACATATTCTTAGTTGGAGACGTGGACCATTTACTTATAATCTCTATCTTTATTATGTTTGGGGTGGGGGTGGGATGGTACTTAATCAGTTATTGTTACTGCACTTGCTCTCCCGCCATAAGATTGTTCATGTTGTTTTCAGTTAGCTTCCTTTTTATAATCAATGAAAACAAAAGGATAATTTTCTCGATAATGGATTGTGTTATGAAATTTAGAAACCAAATTGAGTCTGGTCATAGTGGTTAATGATGTGCTATGATGTGCTATAGTGTGTGGTGTAATTGCTATGAGCACCGGGCAGTAGCACATAGATGTTTTTGTCCCTTGTTTTTCCTAATTCTTTTGTCTTCATTTCTCCTTTTCTGTCTTGTTTGTCTCCAGCCTTGTCTGCTATCAGGCCAGTGGCTGGTGGTCAGATGGCTAGCCAGGGTTTTGGCAATTAGCAACCCATAATAAGGAAAAAGAAGCTGTGTTCTTTATTTTTAGTGTCTTGACTTAGATGGTGCATAACAGTTTTTTCTGCTGCTGGTGTGGCTTTTTTATGCTCAGGGGCATTGCTCCCTCATATTTAAGGTTTGAGTTATTTGTACTGCAATAGTAAGGGAGCTTTCTTTTAGCCATGGAGGTAAAATGAGGGCTTGGGTCTGTAATTTTTCATCTTTTTCATTATTGGATGCCAGGACGGGTTGTTGTTGAAAATACCTTTTATTTAAGGTCTGTTTACAAATGTTTATTAAAAAATTTGTCTAAATTACACATTTCTGTTTTCAACTATTTGTAATTAAGCCTCCTACAAATTTTGTTGATTATTGGCATGGCAAAACATTTTTGCTTATGTGGTGTCAAATTTGATGATGAGAGACCCTTTTTTGCTGTCTTTACTGACATGGAGAATTAGAGATGGGTGGATACTAAGGTACTGAACTTGCTGACTTGCATTTGAGGACTATAAATAGAGCAGCATGAGAGCAGACCCTGTTTTGTTTGTCATGTCTCCATATTCTTTCCATGTTTAGAATTTTCATTTTCTTGTTCTGTTTGCATTCTCCTAAGATATGTTTTTGAGTTTTTTTAATATTCATGGGTGGACCCTAGGGTGCTGAACTAGCAGCTGATGAAGGAAGAAGTGCGGCTGCTCTGGCTGCATGTAGGACATTGGCTGAAGAACTGACTGAGTACCGTTTTCCAGCACCTCGAATCCTTGCATTTAAGGTTAATTTTCTTTACTTTTAACGTCATACCAAGTTTCATCTTCTGCTTATACGATAAACTGACAGTTTACATTTGAAACAGGAGGGTAGCTCCCAGGCTCGATATTTTGTCTCTCGTCTCATTCCAGCTCACAAGGATCCTCCTTATGAGCAGGTAAACAGCCCTAGCACTTTATTCTTAATCCTGAGACTCAAATGTGTTGTTTGGACAGGCTATATCTACTTTGGTAATGATTTCTTCACCTCAGAAGGGATAGTCTCATTAACTTTTATTTGAATGATTCAATTTTTGCAGGAGGCAAGATTCCCTCAACTGAGGTCGTTGACATTAGAACAGCGAACAAAGCTGAAAGCCAGTTTTGTTCACTTCGATGATCCTAGTTTCTGTGAATGGATCCGAAGTTTGAAAGTGGTGCCACCACAACCAAGTTGATGATGGAGACCACCTAAAGGGTCTTGGGCGCTGCATGTTCCAACTCGTTCGTTATTCTTTGTTAAGTTGGTGAAGCCAAGTTTGTTTGCATGATTTGGGGAACACAATGAGATCTTGCAGATGTCCCCCTCCCATTCATTTTGTTCACTTTAAACGTCCAAAAAATTGCAAGGTGCAAAAAAAAGGTTTTTTTTTTTTTTTTTTTGGGGGGGGGGGGGGGGGGGGGGGGGGGGGGGGGGGGGGGTGAGGGGAGTGATGACTGTGACAAAGAATTTTTTCACAATTTTCGGTTAAGATGTTACCATAGAGCAATAAAAGGATTTCTCGTTATTTATATTTATACCATTTGTTGGCTGCCAAGTGTTTTATTCAATCTTTCTTTAGTCTCTCATTCCTAGTGCCTGCTTGTTTTAGATTTTGTACACTTGATTTTGATTTTAACTACTCAACATGATTGAGATGCGTTTAAACTATTGAACATGATTGAGATGCGTGTCAGAATTAGTTTTAGTTACAAGTTTTATATTGAAATGTCTGCGTGTGGAGAATTGATTTTGCAAACTGATAAGATAGGTACTTGTAGCATGTTGGGAAATTCATTGTAAATGGAAGAATCATGTTTGGGATGTGAAAGTTATAACTATTAGTTTTTGAAAATCACATCGGAAAGGTGGAAAGTTACATCTAAATCATGAAATCAAACATGTAATTAGTCTCTTAGAGGATGTTTAGAAAACTGATTTGGTTTATAAATAACTTTTTGATTGAAAATTTATAAAATAAGTATGAGGTTGTTTGTTGTGTTATGATAGGCAGGTGATGCAATAATGACAAAGTGACAAAAGTTTTATTTCTATTAGGTGAGATTATGTGACACCAAGTGATTCAATTGAAGATCAATTATTAACTATAACATTTTTCTTATTAGTTTTTTTGACGTTTGGTAGATGATTTTTTTTTTCAAGAATTTTAAAAATGGAGAATTATGATTCTAATGTTTAGTGTGTAATTAATAAAAAAATAATTGTCAGAAAATTATGATTCTTAAAAAAATAAATTTTGACTTATTTTCTAGCAAAAATATTTCAAATGAGAGAGATAGGTAGAAATTCAACTTTTTTGAATGGATGAAAAGTTTTATTTACATATTTTACATTACATGAATTTTTAATTTTTAGAAAATGTATTAAGAATAATCAAACTTATTTTATACATTTTCAGGAATCATGTTTATCGTGTGAAATTTTTTTCTCTCAACCAAATGTTTTCTAAATGTTTTCCTAAGTGTTCTTATTTAATAAGAACTAAAAAATAGAAGAGTTATCTTAATTAGTGTTTTAAGAATATTGCTCAAAGATGATAGTAATTTGAAAATTATTTTAAAATATATTTTTTATTTTAAAAAAAAAAATTGTCCTCCATTAATGTTTTGGAAACTTGTTTTTCAAATTAGTTTTTTAAAACTAAAGCAATTTTATGACGTTTTACTTTATTTATTTTTCCTAATCTTCCGATACTTTTTCGCAAGTCTAATGTCTTTGGCAATTCTCCTTGAGTTCTCTTTTTAGATTTCTATTGCCCCTTCAACTCTTTTAAAGTTGCTCTCTATTAATTGGTTCTGTGATAGCCTTTGTGTCCATGATAATGAGTGCCGAAAACAAGGTACCATTTGTATTTAGTAGTTTGACCTCATAGATTTTGGAAAATCTTCACGAGTCCAACAAAAATGGTGCTTATCGTGACATTTTTTTCATTAAATCGGTTCCATGACCTTCATAAGAACCTTTAGGTAAGAGGATCAAATTTTGCGGCCAGAGTTTGAAACTTAAAAGTTATTAATTATATTCTTTTAGAAACGGAAAATCAATTCCGGAAATTTTTATACAATGGTTCAACGATTCTTTTTAGTCTTAGGATCAAGATAAAAAAAATCTATTGAAAATGGCTATTCTTCTTTTGTTGAAGACCTGAAGTAAATACAAATGGTTTAATTACAAATTTTCTAGAAATTGACTTGGTGAAATCGCATGTGTTAGTTTAAAAGAAATAATTTTTTTGACATATTCACACATTTTTATTATTAACCAAATATTATTGAAAATTATAAAATTATGTAAATTTCACTTTGCAGTAAAAAAAAAAAAAATGTAAGTTTCACTCTTATTTAATGAACCTTATTATTAATTCTTTGCAAACCGGGTTTCAAAAAATCATCCTTACAAAACTGCCACCAATATGGAGATTTTTTCTTTATTATTTATTATATTTATTTATAACGAAAATATTATCGAAGGTAAGATAAAACACAATCAAATCCCACTGATACATATTTTTTCTATAATTAAATCTAAACCCTAATCCTAAGAATATAAAATTGAAATAATATCGGATAATTTTCTGCATTTATACATCTCTAGTTTTTACTATAATACTTTGAATAATTTCCTGCATTGTTTTCATATATTATGCAATTTGAAAGTGAATTTATTAATTTTATGTCAAACACCCAACAAAACTTTTTTTAGGGGGTATTTTAATTTTCAGCATATCTAAACATACTTATTTTTAAGATATGAAACATTAAACTATTTACTTTAAAAAAAAATTAAACTATTAAGTTTAAAATCAGTTTTGGCATTAATTTTCCGCCTTATTCCGCTATATTATTTCAACAGTGTGGTATTGAGATTTTTTTATAAGTAATATAATAAAATATAATTATTTAATAAAAAATAGAATAATAAATAAAATGAAGAAATATAAAAGGCAAAATTTACTCCACTTCCCTCGTCGCAATAAAATGTAACACGTTATTTATGGTGGGTTTGGATGAAAGACCAAAAAAGTAGAAAAGAACGAAGATAGATAATATATTTTATATTATTTGGTTAAAGTGAAAAAAAAAGAAGAAAAAAGAAAAAAAGATTAACTTGTTAAAATAAATATTTAAGTTTTTTTTTTCGAAACAATTCAAATTTTAAATTTTTTTTTTTTTCCTTCAATTTTTTCCCCTTCAATCGAAACCGAAAGTTACATTGAGAATGAGTAACCGAAGGAAGCTGCAGAGTGGAGTAAAAAAAAAAAAAAAGAGCAGTGTAAGAAATTAGAAAGGGTGAACGGCGCACTTTATCTGAAAGCAAAAACCCTACCTAGGGTCAACCGTGACGCCACAATCGCTCTTGCGCGTTTCAATCGCCTTCGACATCTTTGCAACGGGTAGCACACACCTTCCATTTCAAACCCTAGCTTAGATGGTTCTCTGCTTCAGTTTCTAATCGGTAACAATTCTCTTTTGGCTATTGCAGGATCAGGTGCTCCTCCTCCTTCACGATGGCGGGAACAGAAGCCAAAAAAACTGAATCCAAAAAACCTGCCGCTAAGCAATCCGGTACTTCGCATTACTCGTTTTCTTGCATGTTCGTTTGCGTTTCGTTTTTCTGTATGTTCGTTCTTCTAACGGCGACCGAACGAAGCCTTGCAGGTGCGAAGAAGAAGGAGGTGAAGAAGGAGACTGGCTTAGGTCTCACGCATCGGAAGGCGGAGAACTTCGGAGAGTGGTATTCCGAGGTATTCCGATCCGTTTAATGGTTTATGCTTGTCGTTTTGACCTGATCTGTGTTCGGTCAAAGTTGCTCGTTCATCCTGATCTGATATTGTTTTCACTGTGTGACAATTTCAGTAGTGTTTGTGTTTTGGTTGACTTTGGATTTGGATTAATTTGGCAGGTTGTTGTTAATGCGGAAATGATTGAGTACTATGATATTTCCGGTTGCTATATTCTGAGGCCTTTGTCAATGGCAATATGGGAGATCATGCAAGTGAGTTTCTTCTTTTTAATATAAATGAATAAGTGGACGCGTTTGCGTATAGTGTACTTGTTTTATACTAGAGCTTCGTTCAATGCATGAGTGCTATATTGCAAGAACATGAATACAGAATTGCAGATTTATTTCTTTTTAATATTTACATAGTTCAGAGTTGCTTTAATTTCGAAAACAATGTGCAGGAGTTTTTCGATCCAGAAATAAAGAAAATGAAAATCAAAAACTGCTACTTCCCATTGTTTGTATCTCCTGGAGTTCTGCAAATGGAGAAGGACCACGTGGAGGGTTTTGCTCCCGAGGTGAGAGTTTGTGAATCTGTTGGGCCATGTAATGTTGACTGTTCAATAAGTTGGTTTAAGGTTTTTTTTTTTTTTAACTAAGGAATATTCTCCCGGAATATCCTGTAGATTGGTTTGGTTGTAAAGATTTGGAGATTGTTGCATGCTTAAATCAATTATTTGTTCAATGGTCTAGGGCTTTCTTGATCATGGACATGCTATGCTGTATTGTGATGTACAAAAAGAAAATAGTTTAGCAACATTTGTTTCATTTAGCTAATGGCAGTTTTATGTGTTGGAATGGTTATTTTTTATGATTTGCAGTTTCTTTTCAGAAGACATTTTATTTTGAAAAGATTAGTACTTGTCTGATTGTCTTACTTTTCCATCAGGTTGCTTGGGTGACGAAGTCTGGGGAATCTGAATTAGAAATTCCTATTGCTATTCGTCCTACTAGTGAAACAGTCATGTATCCCTACTACTCTAAGTGGATAAGGGGACATCGTGACTTACCTTTGAAACTTAATCAGTGGTGCAATGTTGTTAGATGGGAGTTCAGCAACCCCACTCCATTCATCAGGTAGTGAGTAGTTTTTTTTTCTTCACCTTGTTTTCCTTTGGCCATGTTATATAAGGATTAGTAGGCTGGTGTTTATACAATGAACAATTTCAAACTTAAATAAGAGGCTTCAAATTATGGAATATTCAGCCTTTGTATGTATATCTCTTACATTATGCATTCTCCACGATTTATTTATGATTGGATGTTCCTCCAGTGGTGATTGTGGCAAATAGGTCATAGCGAAGCAGGCTTTTATTTTCTTTTTCTCTTTTTACCTTAAATTTGCAAGAAATAATAATTGTTACATGTTAAATATCTTATCAATATAAAGAGGGTAGCCTTGGCCTTGTGATCTAGAGGTCATGCCTTCATGTCCTGGTAACAGCCTCTCTTCTTGCAGGGGTAAAAGACTAAAAAAATCTACCCCCTAGACTATATCAGGTGGGAGCCTAATGCACTAGGTTTCCCTTAGGAAATATCTAATTATTAATATGGTTTTGGATACTGTTGCTGTTATGTAAACTAAGTTATCTCATGGAACTTTGTCTAGTCCATTATGTGGTGCTTATAGAAGTTTTGGTTTCAGGAGTCGTGAGTTTCTTTGGCAAGAAGGGCACACTGCTTTTGCAACAAAGGAGGAAGCAGATGCAGAGGTATTGCATCAAATAGTTATTTTAGGAATTTATCTTTTTGAATCAGTTCAGTTGTATAAGCTGCCTTGATTTCGTCATCTTCTGTCTTTGCATGCTTAATGAAGAGTTGTCAGGGCCCTTCTCTCATCTTGTGCTTTATGAACAATTCTTTTTCTTAAAGGAAAAATATATACTGTGTCACTATCTTCCCTTTCTTGGGGTTCTGTAGTACTTAAGTTAGTTATGATCTTCCCTTTTGCTTTAGGCACATACTATCTGCATGTTACTTTGTATTTTCCTTCCATCCAAGTAGGCTGATGTCCCATCTTTTGGAAATTTGTTTTTCAAAATATTCTAAACTATACTGCTTCAGGTTCTTGAGATTCTGGAATTATATAGGCGTATATACGAAGAGTATCTGGCAGTTCCTGTCATAAAGGGTAAGAAAAGTGAGCTTGAGAAGTTTGCTGGTGGACTCTACACTACCAGTGTTGAGGTATATGTCTGACATTCTTGCATAAACACTGTTATGTTATTTTAATGGTGTAAGCTGCTTATAAAATTTTGATGTTCAATTTTGCTAGGCGTTTGTTCCAAACACTGGTCGTGGTATCCAAGGTGCAACTTCTCATTGTTTGGGCCAAAATTTTGCTAAAATGTTTGATATAAACTTTGAAAATGAAAAGGGAGAGAAAGCAATGGTCTGGCAGAATTCATGGGCCTATAGTACTCGAACTGTAAGCTTTAATTTCTTGGATATACATTCATTGGAGGATTCCTCTACATCATATTGCATTAATATTTGTTTTTTTAACAGATTGGGGTCATGGTGATGGTTCATGGTGATGACAAGGGATTGGTACTACCTCCTAAAGTAGCATCAGTACAAGTTATTGTGATTCCTGTGCCTTACAAAGATGCCGATACTCAAGGAATCTTTGATGCCTGTTCTGCAACTGTGAATACATTGAATGAAGCAGGTATTCGCGCTGAGTCAGATTCTAGAGATAATTATTCTCCTGGATGGAAGTATTCCAACTGGGAAATGAAAGGTGTTCCTCTAAGAATTGAAATTGGGCCAAAGGATTTAGCAAATAAGCAGGTCGTCAACTTTGCCAGTGTCGTATCAATTCTCATATTGTCATTTTGCTTCCACACTGTTAGTTTTTCAGTGAACACCAAATAAATCTCTTTGGATTTTGCATAGGTTCGTGCTGTTCGACGTGATAATGGAGCAAAGATAGACATTGCGAGTGCTGATTTGGTTGTGGAAATAAAAAAGTTGCTTGATACTATTCAACAGAACCTGTTTGATGTTGCAAAACAAAAACGAGATGAATGCATTCAGATCATACACACTTGGGATGAATTTGTGCAAGCTTTGAACCAAAGAAAAATGATCTTAGCTCCTTGGTGTGACGAGGAGGTATGAATTGTGTATTTTCTTTCAAATATAATGTTCCTGATGTCTTGATATGTTTTAATTTTTAAGGAACTTCCTTATTTGTGTTTTCGAAGGCGAACCCTGACACAACGGTAAAGTTGTGTCCTGGTAACTTGTTGGTCATGGGTTCGAATCTGGAAACAGCCTCTTTGCATATGCAAGAGTAAGGCTACGAACAATATCCCTCGTTACCTGCACATAGCGTGGAGCCTTCGGACAATAGGGGATGTAGTTTTTTTTTTAGTTTTTTATAGTTGTGTATAAGAATATATCCAAACTATTTCAAAACTTCCAGTCTGTTGACTCCTATATAGGTCTTTTGTCATTACAAGGTTGATGAATACAATGCATTTGACTGGGCCAATCCTAATGAGTATAAATTTTATAATTTCCTTCTAGGTTGCACTTCATTAGCTATTAAGAATACCATAAAATCCAAATAGAACTGAATGGGTCGTGTTATCAATTATTTTCTCTTGAAAACAAGGTGTTTATTTGATACTTTAGAAACTCCATCGTGAAATGTATATATATTTTTTAATCATGGGACATTACATAGCTGTAGTTTTTGGTCTATAATGCTTCAGGAGGTTGAGGCTGATGTCAAAGCGAGGACAAAGGGTGAGATGGGAGCAGCTAAGACTCTTTGCAGCCCCTTTGATCAGCCAGAACTCCCAGAAGGTATAATCCTTTTGCATATCTAGGTGTTATTATTTTTTATGCAATAGAGCTTTAAAATCTATATGCAGCCTTTGCTTCTGTAGGAAATTGCTATCTACTAATGTTTTTCCCCTTTAATGAATAACATCATTAATATTTGTGTTGCTTATTGATTGTGGTTGGTTTACAGGCACCAAGTGCTTTGCATCAGGAAAGCCTGCAACAAAGTGGACATACTGGGGAAGAAGTTACTAGGCTACTGGCTGTTGATTGTGGTATTTTCTGGAATTAATTTGGTATTTAATGGTACCTTGTACGAATTTGTGGATCACACAGATATTAGTTTTCTTCTATTGGGAATATTTTTGAACTGATAGTTTTACTTTGATTTTTATATGGTGCAATATTTATTTTGGATTAAAAGATGAGTATTACATTTGTATCCGTCCAATTATTGTTGGGGAGCGTATTGGACTCTTGGTTGTGATGATCCAAAATTTAGCATAAAATTTCACTCAATTGAACACGACATCATTACTGGAAGTGAAAATTGATTGTGCAATCCAATGCAGTTTGTATATAATATAATATGGAGGAAGAAAGGCTAACCAATGTTAAGCTTTTAAATGAGTTTTAATTAACACTTTCTATCCTTAGGTATGAAAGACATCCGCCACATTGTGCAACGGATCGCTTTGAGAGATGAGAGATTTATGACGAAGGAACCACTTGATATTTTATCCGTTCACCTATAAATATTACATGACAATCCTAGCCAAACACATTATTCATATATCAATATTGTCACTATGCCAAATTCTGACTTAGGTGTAAGAGTCTTTGTAGGTATGCCACCCTCTACTTTGATGCGTGAAGAAGAATCTCATTGAGATGAAAGAAGCTTCGACTTAGTTTATTATAGTTGTATCTAGTGTTGTGAAAATCGGCTCGGTTTGGTCGGTTGGACTGAGAATTGGTGCTATTTCTGGGTCGAATTGGGGATTAGATCGGTCATGCATCTGGCTCGACTTTGTTCGGTGAAATCCAGCCAGTTTTATGAGGATCCGATGACTTGGTCAATTTTTGGAATTCCAGATCGGGGAAATGTTGTCGGCCTTTGCTTGCCTCCTTCACACTCTTGCTTGTTGTCGTCAAACTTTCACGTCGTCGTCGTCGCGCCTTCACCCACACCATCTTTGTTGGTCTTCTCCGCGCGTCTACACCAGACTAGCAGGAAGTAAGCAGCAGGAAGAAGAAAGTGCAACAAACAAAAAAGAATATATATATATATATATATATATATATATATATATATATAGTGGGTATTAGGGTTTTTCCTTATTTGGGCCTAAATTGGCTAGATCCACAATTTTGCTTTTTGTATCCCTTTTATTGCTTTCTGCATTTTCCATTTTGTATTTCAAAATGGGCTTTTCGCTTATTTTGTTTATTAAAAACTGGACTTGTTTTAATTTAAGTACTTGCTATTTATGCTCTTTTTTATTATTAATGCACTTTACTTGTGTTATCAATTTTAATACTTTAATTCTTATTTTGGATTTTTTAGTATGAAATTATGGATGAATTCTTCTTAATCAAGTAATGTTAGTTATATACATATGCATAATAATTTTGAATTTTCTAATATAGACTGGGTCAAATCGGGTCAATTACTGACCAGTTGGACCATTGACCCAGTGATCTACTACCTCGACCGGATCAATGACCGGGTTGAATTTTATAACATTGGTTGTACTTGTACCTATAGAAATTTGTTTAAAGCAAGACCCATTATTATCTCAAATTCTTTCAACTCTTCGAATATGGTAACAAGCCCATAATATTACAATTTGATTTCGAAACACTCTTGGTACATAGATGGGTTTCTTAAACATGTACTTTGTTAGAGGTTTGATTCTTGATCTTATAAATGGAAAAACTTTGTTGAGAGAGGTAAAATTTACTTTGATGATTTTTAAGCCTTGGAACGAATGAGAAATATTCTTAGTGCAAAATATAAAAAAAATAGTCTCAAATATCAAATGGTTTCAACCTAAAGGTCTGAATTATCTCAATTATAATTTCATAAACATTTAATAAGTTTATTGTTGAAAAAATATAATCGGATTAAACGAATTGGTCCACAATCCTACAAATGAAACCAGTTTAATCAGGGATGTTAAGCCTTATAGGCCCACATTTGTATGAGCTAATTCTTACTGAGTTCATGTTTGAACAGAATGCAGATTAAACAGCACAAATCCCAGCCCATATACCTTACTCTAGTGAACAAAACTAATGAATCTAGTACTCCTTAAAATCCAGTGTCGGCAATTTCAACACAACAAGATCACCTATTTTCGATGAACCCTCTTTATTATTTCTGTCCTACATGAATTGATAAATCCAAGCTAAAGTACAGCTTGCACAACGTAGGATATAGCTAGTGTCTCTTCAGGACTGTAAAATGCAGGAAGAAAGCATTTATTACTTCGGTTATCAGAACGGTATGTCAAATGTAATGCCGATGCAACTTTTCATGTTCATTCCAGTTCTGTCAATTGGGGTTTGTGCATCAAGAATGAAGCTGGTTTTTTCATCATAGCTCGCACAGCTTGGTCGAATCAGCCTCTTTCTGTTTCTGAAGATGAAGCCATGGGTCACCTCCTGGCTATACAGTGGCTTCAGGAGCTTGTTGTTTCCCATGTTATCATTGACATGGATTGCAAGATTGTTGTTGACAAGGTCAGGGTTTCCTTTGCAGATCATTCTGAGCTAGGTTCTATCATTAAGGAGTGTCGATCCCTCCTCTCTTACTTACCAAACTTTTCTGTTAAGTTTGTTCCAAGGCAAACTAATGCAGTAGCTCATTCCCTTGCAAGGGTTGCTGCGTCTCGTGCTAGTCTTTTTGATTATCATACCATTCCCTAATGTATTGACTCTCTTCTTATTAATGATATGATTTAAGTTTTGTTCTCTCTCAAAAAAAAAAAAAAAAAAAAAAAAAA
>PYAF01002464.1:630499-672109 GCA_007407185.1 Glycine tomentella
ATGAATTTTAAGAAAATATAATCTAATTAAAAATTATAAAATGATATAATAAGTGTCAAAGTTATACAAATATAATTTGATCTTTATTATCTGTATATATATTTGGAGGCCATACTTCAAGCAATTGAAACTTGGTGATCAAAATTGCATAATAAGAATACTTAAAGACTAAAATTACAATTAAACCTAAAATAAAGTTACTTTAGTAATGACAATTAAAAATTATCAATATGTTACGGTTAATTATTTTAAATATGTGTACTTACTAACAGCTAGTTCATAACTGTAAAAAGTGTAAAATACTAACAACAATATTGTTAAGCTGACAGAATGAAAACATTGACTCAAATTTAAAAATTAATGAAACAAATTGAATAATTTAATAATAAAAGGATCAAATTGAATAAATAAAATCAAATAGGAGAATAAAAATATATAACTTAACCAATTTTAAATTAGGTGAAGCAGTTGATCTGAATAATTTTACTTCTTTTCTTGGATCTCACTGAAATCTTAATTTTGTATCAAACAATTTGCGAGATACTATATAAATATTTCCGCTCTCTTCCTAAAAACGCAAATTTGAAGAGAAGTTGATGATTTATCATCACCCTTAATTATTAGAATCCTAAGGCTAATTCACGTTCTCTGATGATTTCAAGTTATCTAATTATCTATGTCGCGAAAACCCACGCATTTGATTTCAGGCATGTTCGGAATGTGTCGGGTGTTGGTTAATTCTGTCATTAATTAGACAAACAACACATGAAATGTGTACCTCATTAAAATCTTAAGTCACAAATTACGCAAAGCATAAACACTATACTAAGGTTAATGATGCTGCACAAAGCATGTTCAGTATTATTTTTCTTTGCGTAATACATATATAACCACATCAAGCTTTGTACGGAAAGGTTCATGTAAAGGATATATAATACATACCAAATTATGTGACCGTGCTTTATAGCTCCTTTTATTAGTTATGCCTTGCTATCAGACTAATAGCGTAACTTTTACATAATTAAACGAGTAAAAAAATAAAAAAAACCTTAAACCAAGATATGATATTGTGGTTAAGGGGCTACTTTTAACTTTACATTCATTGACTGAGTCCAAACTTTAGCCAACAAATTAGAGAATTCACTCTCCTAATATTCATAAATCCACCATACTAGTAATTTATATGCCACAAACAAATCACACAATATATAGGTAATTTACATTATTTAAAGGAGTTAATTATTACAAACAATTACTTAAAATATTCTTTTCCACATCAAGGGAGGGGATCAGGATTTGGTGCATTATTCCCTAATAGAACTTGATTTTTTTTTTTTTTTTAAATGCAAACCCCTAATAGAATATTTGGAATATGTATTATTTTTGGTTTTGTCAAATATGTACACATTTTGTAAATGTGGTGTGTGGATAGTGGATGATTTAATTTAATTAGTATTTTTTAATTTATTCAAATTTATTTTTCTAAAAAAATTTGATTTTTTTAAATGATTTTTTCAATTTTAGATGGATTGGTGAACTAATTCAATTAACTCATTAACTCGTAGTGGTACATAACATACTAATATTTTTAAGACCCAACCTTAAGTGAGTCATGTTAGTTGATCCATTTATAAAATAGGTTAAGATGAATCGAGTCTAATAAATCAGACTAGTCCATTTTTAGAGTTGTAATTTTTCCTTTGTTTTGTCTAAAAGGTTACGAGTTCCATTCTCACTAGCGATTTGATGTCTTAATTTAATTTGATAACAAGGGACCAAAATTTTAGTCAATAATTTTCAACAACAATAAAAAACTAATGCACAAGTTGGCATTATAATAACTGCTCTGAAATTATTGCCTTCTAACGTGACAAAGAAACTATTTTAGTCAACTATCAAGAAAATACTTTTAAAGTATATAAAAAAACAATAAAATGAAAAGTGTATTTAATTCACTGAAAATAAGATCTAAAATGAAACAATACTTTATTGCTCTGGAGTGAGAGGTGTCCCTTTCAAGACTCGAGCTCTAGTTAGTGAAAACGATACTCTTGACAAATTTATGAGTGGGTTATTCTTTTTTTTTTTTTTAAATTACATAAATAGATTTTGAAAATATTACAAATCAAATATTATAAGTTGTGTTTTAAAATATTATTTTAGAACATTGTAATCTTTTAAAAAATAATAATTATGTTTTGAATCACGATTTCAATATTATTTTATAAAAAATATAAAATATTTAAAATTGTGATTCAAAATACAATTTTAATATTTAAAAAATATAAAATATTTAAAGTTGCGATCCAAAACATGAGTTTAGTATTTTTTTTTTTTAAATTATAGTACTAAATTAGTATTTTAAAACACAATTTATCCATAACTTATAACATTTTTAAAATCTATTCATTCTTGTATTTTTTTAATTTGTAAATTTGCCGAGATTTTCAGTTTTACATGAAATACTATATGTTTGTCAATTCTTTCATCCATATAATGGTATAGATGCTTTGCTGTGTGGAATAAAATCATTTCAATTTAGTTAGGGTTTGGTTTATCGGGCATAGGATACCTAACTTTGGAAACCTTAACTTTTCACATGGCAGAGGGTGAAACTTAGACCTTTGTGTCTCTGATATTGTCTGTTCTAGGACCCTGTCCCACTCTTTCTAGACACATAAAACACACACACACACATATATATATTTTAATAAATTGATCATTCGTTGAAGAAATAGTTTACTGTAAAATTTGTATTTTTTTTTCCTATTAAGATAGTTTATTTGGTGGTGGAAAGAGGGGCGGGGTTAGTTGTTTCCTTGTGTGAAGCTCAACTTTGTAACACAATTAATTATTTTTTGTAAAAAAAGGACTAGATGAGATGCGTGCGATGGTTTGGATTTGTTTGTTATGGATGGGAAAATGACGAACCTCATTTTATTTTATTTTTCTTTTTCTGGTTGGCCAATAAACGACGAACTTCATTTCGGTCCAATCACACCACAAGGCCGAGTTTTATATTAGTATTTTTTATTTAAAAATAATTTTTTTATACTTTTTTACTATGTTAACATAATCAACATAAATTAAAGAGGAAAGTTAGATTTATATGCTTGTGTATAACTAGTGAAAGAGAGAGAAAAAGATGAATTGAAATGTAATATATCGATAGTTTAAGTCATCCAATCACATGTACGATAACTCTATCGATTTCAATTACAAATTTTTAAGTTATATTTAATATAATATCGAAAAGCATCAGTTAAGAGATAAAGAGATACGGTTGAAGACTTGAAGGGTAAATAAATGTTATCCCCTCAATTTGCCGTTTCTGGATCCGCCATTAACTTCCAGAGATTAGTTTCTGATTTTTATTTGAGAAATATCTTGTGTTAAAAAAAAAACTCTAAAAATATTATATAATGTAAATCAAATATGATTTTTTTGCTGTTGATTATACGCATTATAGAATAATGGATTAGAAGGTCAGATAAAAACAAAAAGAATGGTGGTTATCCTAAATTAAAATGACTGCAGTCACTCTTGAATGAATGGAGATGAATCGCAACGTACCACTATTAGGAGTGAAAATAAGATGATTTAAGTTGAATTCAATTCAACTCGATTTATTTTATTAATATTTAATTTAATTTGAAATTCGATTTGAATTTGATATAAGTATTTTTTTAGTTCAAACTCGATTTGGTTCAAGTTTATGAAATTAGATCAAATTAAATGAATAAATTTTTAAATCTTATATATTTTTAATTTATTAGTAGATTTTATATAAAATAATTGTTTAATTTTTTAAGAAGGTATTTTATTAGTTATGTAAGACCACAATGTATGATATTAATAAAACATAATTATAACCAAAATATGCGTAAATAAAAGCTATTTCATCTTGCATAAATAAAATAACAGAAAATCCAATCAATTATATAATTTTAATATATATATATATATATATATATATATATATATATATCAAACCTATTCATGAATCCAACTATAAACATTTTAAGTTCAACTCATTTATTTAATGAGTCCAATTTTTAGCTCAAATTTAAATTATTTAATCCATGAATCAAATTCAATAAACTGATTATCGAATCGAGTTTTAAACTGTTTTTTTTAATTGATTGGATTCATTACCACTTGCAAGTATGAAGATTCAACACATCAACCAACGTTGCGAGTGTGAACTCTATTTTGTATTATTATCATTATTTGTTATTATTTTGGTGAGACTAGACAGTGACGTGATGTTCAAATATACATGTCAAACCTGACACAGGAGTACGGACATACCGCCTTTAGCTGTCAGGTTACTGGACCGATAGGTTAATAATAAAAGCATCAATATTTGAATATTAATACAATTAAGGACCCGAAACTCAATCTCATGCTAAAAATATCAGGTTTTATCTCACCTATTCAATTCATTCTTTAACTCACTCCTCCCTTACTTAGGGTCAGATTTCTTTATGTTTCAGGGCCTGCCTTGTTCAAAAATTACAATTATGTTACAAGATTGTGATTCCATGACATGACAAGACCATCACTTCCCCATACTCACCGATTTTCCTTATTATGGCTAAATTTTGTTCCCTTCCCATTCACCCTTCATTTATATTCTATTATTATTTTTCCCTACAAAATCACATATAAAATTAAATTAGCACTTTTTTTAAACTCAAGATTTATAGTTTTATACAATGATATAATATCTCGTGACATTTACATATAAAGAAGAAAATGATTTATTTAATTGGAGAATTATGTTTGATTTTTTATATACAATTTTTTTTAGTGAATGACAACCACACACATTATAAAAAATGAAATTAATATATGTCCAGTAAATTGTGATATATATGACTTAGAACAAAGAAAATTAACAACTTTTTAGTGTTTTTTTTTTATTTGATAGGTGGTATAAGAAAAAACATTATCAAAGAATAGAACAAATGATTAGTAATATGAAGCGGTTAAAGTTGAAACAACATAGTATGATGATTGATTAAGAATCTTGACTTGACTGAGTTTACGAAAATGGGGGTTGGAATCAAAGTAACTAAGTAAGCAGTAACAATTGTGAATTGTGTGAGTGAGTGAAGTTAAACAGTAAAGTGAAGGTAGCTAGCTACATCTACATGCAAAGCTAAGCTAAATTATGAGGAAAGGTGCTGTTACCTTAGCAGTTGGCGTTGTCTGAAGTTGTCTGTGTCTCTGTGTATTGCAAGTCACTGTCTCCGCTTTAGCAATACTAGAAACCAGTCCTGTGCTTGTGCTTAACGAGTTCATCACCAGTCCCATCTTCAAAATCATTTGAGTTTCTCTTTTTTTCTGGAGAGAGTTTTGATTTTTGAAGAAGGGAGGGGGGTCCTACTGCTTATTGTTTGGAGGGCAGTAACAGTCCCTGTTAATGATTTTTACTTGGGTGGTGAATGAGAATGACCCACCCAATCAATATCACACTCACACTTGCTTATTGCTGCTGCTGCTGGGGTGGGAATTTTAATCAATGAACCAAACCTCCTCTTCTTCTTCTTCTTCACCCTTTCTTTTCTTTCCGGGTCTTTTTCATCACTAGCAAAACCTGGACTTGGAATTTGAGTTGGTTCAAAAAGGGAAACCTGGATCTCAGTCATATGAGGATACCTTCAACTGTGAGTTCTCTTTTTCATTACTTCTTTCTCTCTTATTTTCTGCATTCTCCCTTGGAGTACTCCCAATCTCAAGCTTAGAAGTGGATGATGGAGTAAGATCTATAAGCAAAGTTAGATGAAGAATAGCACTTGCTGGATCATACACTGTTCACCTTGTTTTGTAATTCGTATCACTGATTCTGAAAGAAGTGGCACTTGGTTAGTGGAAAACTAACTGGCTGGTGATTGGCTTTTCACTTTTGCTTGTTCTTTTTGTGTTTAATTTAAGCCTCTTCTTGCACTGTTAACTGTGTGGAGAAAATGTAGCTGATGATGATCTGAGGAGATTTTCAACTCCTCAATGTTGAATCACGTGCTGCTCTTTCTAGATCCTACATGAATTTCATATTATTTTTTTTGGTCTTTTCTGAAGAAGCATGTGAATTGTTGTTGTTCATGGCTTGATAAATTGGGAAAATTGCTCACGTTCTCCCTGGTAGCACATGGTAACTGATGGTGAAATTTTCTCTTGCAGCTCGTGAAAGTGCTTCTTGTATTTGCATTGTTCTGTTCTAGCCCATGGACAGTGTGGAGCAGCAACACTCTTTGCCAACAGACGAACGAGGAAGTTCGACCTCACAGTGTCAGCATCACTGAATTTGGTGCAGTTGGCGATGGGGTCACTCTCAACACAAAAGCATTTCAGAATGCCATCTTCTACCTAAATTCCTTTGCAGACAAAGGTGGAGCAAAGCTTTTTGTTCCGGCCGGCCGGTGGTTAACTGGTAGTTTTGATCTCATCAGTCATCTAACTTTGTGGTTGGACAAGGATGCAGTAATTCTTGGATCAACGGTATGCCACTCTTTGTAAATAATGTAGGACAAAAGAGGAAGTTTAATATAGTTGTTAGCTGGCTTCTCTGCAGTTTTTGCAAAGTAGAAGACCACTCTGAGCATAATTTTCTTATTCTTACTAGGCAGTGGTCTCTTTTAGTTATCAATTGCCATAAAATGCAAGGATTGTATTATAACTACTAAATTTGGTTAACTTGGGTTTGAATTTTATGCACTGGGATTAAGTCCTACAAATTTTTTGATAGTCTAATGAGCTCAGACATTGCAGTTTCAATTATGATATGTTTATATTACTTATTACAGAACCCTGAAGATTGGCCAGTTGTTGATCCTCTACCGTCTTATGGGAGAGGAAGAGAATTGCCAGGTGGAAGGCATAAGAGCCTCATTTATGGGCACAATTTGACTGATGTTATCATAACAGGTCAGTAACATTCAACAAAATTATCATTTTCCCAATACATATTGGTATATTGAAGCTATCAATGTTTAAATGAAGGTAATAATGGGACTATCGATGGTCAAGGGAGTATCTGGTGGAACAGGTTTATGAACAGAACTCTTGATTATACACGTCCCCATTTGGTAGAATTGATGAATTCAACAGGGGTTCTCATTTCAAATTTAACCTTCTTGAATTCTCCATTTTGGACAATCCATCCTGTATATTGCAGGTTTGTCCCCCACTGAAAGATTGAGTTTATATTATTCCTTGTTTTCAGTAGTTCAAATACTTCCATTGCCTTTTTAAAACTGTGCAATAGAGGAGCTTTCATGAGTAGGGGGAGATTTGAGACTGTTTTTATGGATGAACAGCCAAGTTACAGTTCAGAATGTCAGGATCCTTGCTCCTCATGATTCACCAAACACAGATGGGATTGATCCAGGTGAACTTTCTCCCTTTACGTCATAATGTCATACCATACTATTGTGTAATTGACAATTACCAAATATTTTACTTTAACTTGAAAAAATTTTGGACTTTTGGTGCGGTATCAAGCCTTTTTCATAAAGTGTTTAAAAGAAAAAAAATTCGTTTGGGCTAAATGAAGACAGAATATCTAAATTTATGCAATTGTGCATCATGGCAAAGGTAATTTCCTAGATTTAGAGCAATGTACCCCTTAAACAGTGCTAACATCCTCACAATTAAGATATATTAGATTCTCACACACATTCCTTTACCATGTGTCCAGATTCTTCTGACAACGTATGCATTGAAGACTGTTATATAAGCACTGGTGATGATCTGATTGCCATCAAGAGCGGGTGGGATGAGTATGGCATTGCATACGGTCGCCCAAGCACAAACATTATCATCCACAGGCTAGTTGGTAAAACTCAAACAAGTGGGATTGCTATTGGAAGTGAGATGTCTGGTGGTGTATCTGAAGTTCATGCACAAGATATTCAATTCTATGATTCATATAATGGAATCAGAATAAAGACTTCTCCTGGCAGGGGTGGTTATGTTAGAAACATCTATGTCTCTAACGTGAGCTTGGCTAATGTAGATATTGCTATTTGGTTCACTGGTTTATATGGGGAGCATCCGGATGATGCTTATGACCCAAATGCTCTACCTGTAATAGAAAAAGTTACAATCAAGGATGTGGTAGGAGAAAATATCAAAACTGCAGGTCTTATAGAGGGTATAGAAGGTGACAATTTTGTCAACATTTGCCTGTCAAACATCATCCTTAATGTGACCTCAAACTATCCATGGAACTGCTCCTACGTTAAAGGATATTCTGACTTAGTCCAGCCAGAAGCTTGTGAGCCTCTCAAGGAGAGAATATTTCCTGATCATTGTTCAGATTGTTACTATTTGACAAATCAAATTCAGAGTTCGAATAGTCAAAATAGAGGTGCTTGGTTTATGTCTTGGTAAATTGTGGAGTTTATAGCATTATTATGCTACCAAAACTCACTTTATAGCTGAAATTTGATTGGTGCATTTTTTCAGCAGGACAAACTTCAGGTGACATAAGAGGTTGAGTGGAGTTGCCCAACTGTGATTGTCCATCTGCAGAAAGATACCGAGAAATGATTGCTTTTTGTAACTTGTGTGCAGTAACAAATAATTGAGTGATTTATCAGAAATAGGAAGTTGGATGATTTCATGTCTTGCTTTTTCTAGCTACATATGGCTTTGGAAAAGAAAATTGCAAAGTTTTGTGTTTCTAATGATTCTAAGGGAAAGAATGTGTTTGGCTATTGATAGAGGTGAGATATGGCTACCCTGACATAATTCCTCTTGCCAAAAATGTTATCGAACACAGGAGATTTTGCACTAGTACGAGGCTGGTGCTTGTTGGCTTTACACCCCTTTTGATTGAATAAGGAATCCAATAAATAAACTTCCTAGAAAGGTGGAATTTACTCAATTACATACATGCCTCTTCTTTTACTCTCACTACATCAATAGGGTTATTATTTGCTGGTGTGTTTTCATTTCCCTTTATGCTGGTACATAGAGGTCTAATGATCTCAGGATTGTACCTGGAACTGGAAAGAATAATAAGAACATCAAGGTGCAGATGTAATCGAGAAAGAGGAATGTTTCCTGTCGAAAATGAAGGGGAAAAAACATGGTAAAAATTAGATGAAACCTATGCCTATCAGCCTATGGTAGGGGCACAAAGCTCAAAGTTCAGAAGTTATAGCCTGTGATTGAAATGCTAGGAAAATTAAATATCATGATTGCTTTAATACGAGAATTAAAAAAATTGACAGGGTTAGGTTCAGCTTTTTTTTTTTTTCTGTCTACATTTTTTGTTGAACCTGAGGTATCTTTCGATTATAGTTAAGGACTAATTCTTCCAGATACTTCTTAAGGAACTGATCACTTCCAACATATTAGACTTGGGTGTTTAAATATACTGATTAGGATTCTATCATTAATAGTATATATAGAAATAGAATTTATTTTTTATAAATTTATTGCCATATAAGGAATACCCCTTGGTTCGTTAAAAAAAATGTCCTTCTTGGGCTTGAAATCCTTCAAAGGTTGTTGGGCCAAATCTGCATAAGAATTTGTATGAGTTCTTGAAATGTAATGACTAAAATAGCCACTGATCTATGATTCAACCGTATGGGCTAATGCTTACGTGAAGTGGTGACAGTGAAACTTCCATTTCTTGATCAATGGGCTGTCTCTCCCATTCTATTTGGCATTTGGCAACCTTTGAAACCCTGAAAAATTACTCCACTGAAAGGTTAAGAAGAGCGGCGTTTAAAATGATGCAGTCTATCTTACCCAAGATAATAATACTCCAATACTCATGCAGTCTAATACAGACTGGAGACTGCAAACTCTACTTGAAGCTCCCTCTCTCATGCTCCTTTTCTATTCCTATATATATATATATATATATATATATACACGCACACACATACATATATATATTTAGATTGTTCCTTTTCTAATCCTTTTTTTTAATTTACATTACACCTTATAGTTGGGGTCATGGTTGTAGTTTCACCAAATTTCACAATATTGAGAAAAATTGCAAATAAATGTGGCTTCTATGGCCACAATTATGATAATAGACACTTAAAAAACTTTGGTGTTGCTGCCAAAATAATCGCAGCTATAGACCAATTTTTTTAAAGGGTTTTGTTAATGCATACTCCATTATTTTTTAGTATGAATATGTTAATAAATTATAACTATAAAATATCTTAAAATACAAAATGGTATAGATTGTTAACATATTCATACTTAAAAAAAAAAGGATATACTAAAATATACACTTTTATTCTTTTAGTATGAGTGTGTTCACTAGAAAAATAAAGGTTTCCATGTTAACAAATCCCTTTTTCAAAACCTCTCACCATGTAAATAACTAAATATAACATTTGAATTCCCTCTTCCAATGATGAGTTGTCCTTTGGAAAAGATTCAAATTTAAGTAATGGCTGTTAGGTAGTTGGAACACAATTGATTCTTAGAAACTTAGAGACTTTACTACTGGTGAGCAAAAACAGGACGAAAATGATTACAAGAAAGAATATGTTGGCCTGTTGGGTAGTTCCTTTTCCCAACAGAACTATTCCACCAATTAATTGATAGTTTACATTCTAAATACTCCTATGGTTTGTTATGGACATAAATTGCTTCTTGATCAGGTAATGAAAGAGAAAAAATGCTTTAAAAATGTCATGTACTATTGTTAACCGACAAGTTTGTTTTTTGATGATATAACTATTTTTTTTTATATAAAAGTTAACTGTTGACATAAATATTACTGCACGTATTTACACTAAAGATATGGTGCATCATACTAACAAATAATTTTGTCAGTATAAAAATTTAATGTATACTATCAACATATCATATTATTAGTATAACGTATTATGCTATTTGTGTATATTTATAATAACATCTATAGTAATAACTTATTTTCATTTTTATTTTATTTTAAAAAAAAGACTACACTATTAAAGATAAATCCTAATGTAAAATTGTCTTTCGTTAACATATGAATGTTTTTGTAGTCTGATCATCTCATGCAAAAACTACATGGCTTGGCCTGTGTTTGGTTTATTGTCACACTTTCTAAATCTCGTGCCCGGAAAAGTATGTGTTATGATAGATTAACTTAAACGTTGGTTTGAGTTCTAGCAATTGATATCCAATTCCAAATACACTTCAGCAGCAGCGTTTTTACACAACTTATGAAATTTCAGGACAAGTTAAAAAAAATATTAATTAGGTCCAAATATAATTTTAAATTTTTGGTTCTTTAGGATAAGTTAATCTTTGTATATTCTTAGCTTCTTTATAATATATATATATATATATATATATATATTCACCTATCTTCCTTATATTATAATATATACATTTTTGAATTAATATTTATATTTATGTAATAAAAACTGTATTTTAATATTTTAATTGATGTATGCTTTAAATTTTAATAAACATCAGGAAAAATAAAATATTTTCAAATAACCATTAAATTATTTGTCAACCAATTAATCTGAGCTTTTAGATTTTCAAAATTAAAAGTTTGAAACGTGCATTTTACAATATTTATAAATATTCATATAGTATATGAAATATTTACTATGTTTTAGCTTAGTGCTTTTTTTTTTTTTGTTTAGTAAAAACCTAAATCAAATTTTAGTGTAATGATTTTTATTTCGGTAAATCTAAAAATAAATTAAGGTTAAAGTTAATGTCTTTGGGTGGAGCCTCCCGTAACATTAAGCGTATGTTTATTAGTTTGTGGACGGGGTCTAGGGTGCGAGAGTCAAAGAAGTTTCGTATAATACGAAAGTAATGTGGGTCGTTGGATTTTAATTTCACGCTTTTACATGCTGGAGTGCTACCGGGAGTGCTACCGCTTGGATTCGTCTTATGTTGATTATTTACATGTCAAATGCACGTGCCTACAGTATTAGTGTAATAATAGAAAGTTGTACTTTTATAATAATAGAGTCCGTCCACTTGTGGAAGCAAAATGAATGAAACAATTATATTTTTTTGCACTTTGGTAAACATGTTATAATAGAAATTTGTTTTTTTAGAAAATAATATTAATGTAAATGATATAAATTGAAATATGTAATTGCATATAAATGAATTTTTTAAATGAATTTTTTCTTATAAATTTGATTGTGAGTTGAAGTAAAATAACATGAAAAGTAAATAAGAAAAATATTAAATCTATTTTTAAAATACAAAATATATTGAAGTTAAGTAATTAAAACGATTATATTTTTTGTTCTTTGATAAGCTTATGATAATAGAAATTTCTGTTTTTTTAAATAATATTAATGTACATTATATTAATTGAAATTTTTGTTATAACTTTGACTTTGAGTCCAAATAAAATAACATGAAAAGTGAATATCGTGATTTAAAAAAAAATGTACAAGATGTATAAAAAAATATAGATAATTTGAAATGTTGTTAATTATTGATAACATAAATAATATAATGTAAATAAACAATATGAAATGATTGTTTGAAAAGATAAGATGGATGAAAAAAGCATGGAAGAGTAATAGCATCTAAAATTGTCAAGTTTAGAATATTGATTCGACTGTTTTTTGCATGGTGTGTAAATATTTATGAGTCACATGATTAAAATGGAGGGTTAGAATGATGAGGGTACACCATAAGGAGAAAGAAGAAAATAATAATTATTTTTTAAAATATAAACTTAAAAATTATCAAGGCCTTATAATCACCATCTTCTCCGATTTGTGTTGTTTTATGTTGTGACTATTTATTCTTTCGTTTTCAAGTAAATTCTACCGTAATTATTTTTCAATTCAATTTTGAAACATAAAGTTTATTAATGCCTACTTTTTTTAATGTTTTCAATAAGTAAAATAGAAAATAAAGATATTAACATATATTAATTTTTCTATTGCTACATATATGAATCAATCAATGCATAATTGTTCCAATTTAATTATAAATTCTGAATTTCAATTCAAATATATTTGTCTATAAAGGATACCTCATACCTCTGATGTAACGACCCGCCTCATCGCTTACTGTATCATACTCTTATTCATAGTTTTAATCACAATTATCTATTTGAAAATCTTTTTTAAGTTTAATTACAAAAATAGTGGTAAATTTTTCGCGCAAGTATAAATAATAATACAAACCATAATTCGAATATACAAATATGTAATACAACATAATACTCGTATATTAATAATAATAGGTGGGGGATGGTTATAATTAACCAAGTACAAGTTTTACAAACTTTTCCAAAAAGAAACAAAAAAATTTAAAAGATGGAGTGTAGCCATTAAAACAAGGGGTGTAACCAGCAAAACGGCTCCAGTCAACTTAAGCAACTTAAAGATGGGAGTGTACTTCGTAAAATAGAGGTGTAATTAGTAAATTTGAATTTTTTCTGTATCAAAAATCGGAGGTGCAAAAAGCAAAAAGCAGATACGACTTTAAAGTCGTACGTATAAGTACGACTTTAAAGTCGTATGTATACGCACGACTTTAAAGTCGTATCTCTTTTTTGCTCTTTGCACCTCCGATTTCTGATAATTTTCACGTAAATAATTCAAATTTGTTAATTGCACCTCTCTTTTATGAAGTGCACTCCCATCTTTTCTTTTAAATCTTAAATTTGAAATGCTAATATTTTTAAAATGAAGCCCAAATAATTATGAGGATTGTGTTAACAAAAGTAGAACTAATTATATTTATAAAAATTCATTAACAAAATCAACATATTTAATTAACAAAATCAAAATAAATATATGTTATTTCATATTTTACAAATTAAAATTATTATCGAAATATTTTCATCTAACAATAAATTTCTAAAAATTTAAATTTTAACATTACTACAAACTTTTACAAAATTAATTAAAATATTAAATGTAATTCAAAGTAATTATAACATAAATTAATATTAAATAAAACATAAAAAAATAAAACAAAAGTATTAAATACATATTAAATACTAAATTCTTAAATAATAAATAAAATTATTTTATAAACATTTCATAAACAAAATATTTTAAAAAATTAAACAAAACAATAATTTAAAACATTTAAAAAGCCAAAACGTTAAAAGCAAAAAAGTAAAAAAATTAAAAAAAAGCAAAATTGTATAGTAACTTACGACTTCACCAAAAAGCAAAAAAAAATATTAAGGAAGTCATAAATTACCATACGACTTCCATTAAAAAAAAAAGCGAATACGACTTTGGAGTCGTATAGAAATAAAAAAAATTACGTTAATGTCGTAAATCCCTTCGTAAATCGGCCTCAACTCACAGTCGAAGCTATAAGAAAAATTCATTTATATGTAATTACCTATTTCAATTTAAATCATTTACATTAATATTATTTTCTAAAAAAACACAAATTTTTATCATCACAGGCTTACCAAAGTAAAAAAAATAATATAATTGTTTCAAATTTTCTTCCCCAAGTAAAAGGATTCTATTATTACAAAAGTACAAATTTCTATTGTTTTGTACAGGCACGGGCATTTGACATTTTAAATTACCAACATAAGACGAATCCAAACGGTAGCACTCCTAGTAGCACTCCAGCATGTAAAAGCGTGAAATTAAAATCCAATGGTCCATATTACTTTCGTATTATACGAAACTTCTTTGATTCTCGCACCCTAGACCCGTCTAGTTTGTGTAGTTTGTTATCAATGTAGTTTCTATCTTCCCAATACACAAAACGCAATATATGCCTATGAACAGATTCAAAAAAATTATTTATATCCGCACATTTAGTAATAGGTGGTAGCGTTTCCAAATTTTTTTAAAAAAAATTAAATCAACGCTTTATGTATAAAGTTTTACGTTCAAATGTAGTTACTTTTGTAACAAGATGTAAATAATAATTTGACCAATCATTTAACCTCCAAATATTTTTGGCTTGTTGTATTTTGGATAATAAAAATGTTAAGAATAAATTCTCAATATATTTTGCATATGAAAAATTATTTAAAATAACACCACATATAAGAAATTGTTATTGTGGAACATTTCGTGTAAAATAAATTATTTGAGATTTATTAAGTAGATAGTAATATGATGAATTAAAATTGGTTAGTAAAAAAATATTGATTATTATTAGGTAAAATTGGTTATGTATATTAATAATTTGAGGTTACACCAATTTTGGATTAACTAATAAATCATAATTAAAAATATTTATTATTTTTGTTTTAATTTAATTTTTTTTAGTTTTTAATACGCTTAAAATTAACAAAATTTCCCTTGTCTTTTTTGGGAGAAAATGTTGATTATCGTATACTACTTTATATAATAAAGATTTATTATATAGATAATAAAAAGATTAGAATATAATATTAGTTTTGATTGGGTAAAAATTAAAATTAAAAAAAAAAATCAAATGTGGGTTTATGTCCGCACTTGCGGCCAGTGACACCAGGTGGGTCCGCCGCTGCCTCTGAATGAGAGAATATACGTTGTAACGTGTACTCAAACATGTCCCAACTCATTAAGGAAACACCTTTCCTGAACTTTTTCCATTGCCATTCTGCGAGAAGGTTAAAGTTGATGTCGTTGGGTGGAGCCTTCCATAGCATTAATGTCTATTAATAAGTCTGAAATAGGTGCCCTTAATGTAAAAATATACTTGTGCAGAAACGAAACTTTAGAATTCTGTTTGTTAGGAGGCAAATAAATATCGTTGCTCACACTCTTACACGGATGACAACTTCTTACATTAGACTCAGTTTTTTATTATATACCCTCTTGTATCTTCCAACTTAGAATGAAAAGTCATGATTCAGTTTCTGTCAGGAGAAAAAAAAACTCTTTCCATTGCTAGTCAATCATATGTGTTCCCTCATTTTTTTTTTTTTAAAAAAAATATTTTTTTTAATAAAACAAGATAGTAGTTTTTACATTATTCATTTGTCGTCAAATTAGTTGACTTTTTTTAACCCAAAATATCTAATTGATATCTTTGAAATGATCATTTAATAATATAATCTCTCTTAATTATTTCATGTGCTAATCGTGGAATGGTCTAATGCTGACCAAATCCTTCTTTTTATGATCTTTTTGGTACAGGCTGGCTGAATCCTTCAACAAAGCGACGACAGGTTCTTCACTTTTTATTGCTTACTCTACTTTTTTATCCTTTTTCTTATTATAACTATTATTATTATACATCGTTACCCTTTTTATTGCTTATAAAAATAGCACAAAATCTCTATATATGTTCCAGGACCCTTTCCAACACTCAAAATATTCAGTTTCTCTTCCATTAAATGGGCCTTCCAAACCTTATCATAGGCCCAACTTTTGCCGTGTGCCTGTCTGGGCTTATTGCTAATTTCTTGACTCTCATGTTGCTTCCTGTGCTCTTTCCAGAATGATTTTTAACCTTTCAGAATGTTATTCCATAAGTTAAAAAGGAAGTGCATTTTATAATGTAATTTTACATTCTGGAACTAAACATTCCAAAAAGAAAAAGTGCATGAAAAAATATGGAAAATATGGAAAATGCAGAAAGCAATAACCGCTGCCTGATCACATATATCTTCTTTCTAAATCAACACAGTATTCCAGGAAAAGGAACACCGACTAAAGAATGATAAAAATAAAATAAATGTGTAATGTCTTAATTGGGTCACATAATTTGTAGAACTAGTTAAAACAAATATATTATGCTCTTGTGCTTTCTTATTTTGTGTTCGAAATAACTTATTTTCTATATTGGTTTGATAAACTCTTTCATAAACACTTGCGAAAGAATATGTTAACATACTTTAATATATTACATTTCTTTTATAAGTTAAACTATTGGATTAATATGTTGAATTTATTAACAGGTTTAACATACTTTAACATACCGAATGAATAATAATATGTTAAAATTTTATTTTAGAGGAACTAAAATGAGACGAAATTTTTTAGACAGATCGATTCAAAATTTCACATATTTTAGAAGGATCAAAACACATTTTATCCAACCAATTTATACATATTAGTCTTTTAAAAAGTCAATTGAGGTAATTTTTATAAAGTTAAAATTTATAAGTTGATATAAATTTATGAAAAATTACTTCATTTTTCTTGTTTTTCTTTTCTGATAAATGGTTTTAATTCCTGTAAAAATAAAATAAAATAATATAAATTTTTTTAATTAGAAAAGCTTATCCAAACGTGATTCTAATAACATCAAAAGAATAAGACGTTTGTCATAATAGAAATTACATTAGGTTGACATTCAAACATTGATAAATTTGGGACTTGACATTTGATTGTAAATTAGAATTGGGAGTCCAGTCTTTCCACCAACTAACCTGTCAAAAAATGGGAAGGGTAAAAAGGTTGACTATTTTTTTTTTTTAAAGTAAGTTAAGAAAGTCAACTGACCACATTTTATGATTGGTTTGGTTCATCCGTCAACTCACTTAGATAATAAAAAATTAAATTTAGTAAAAAATTAAATTAAATAAAAAATTATTTTAAGTGCATCGAACTAAAATGTGCTGTTTGAAGATTTCTCCGTATCTGTAGGAAATCAATTTCTTAATATCTTTAAATGATGGAGATATCTGGATTATAATCTTATCCTTACATGTTTCTCCATTTTTTTTTTTTAGTTTTTATTGCAACTTCTCACTTTTCTTATTTACCTGAGAATTGGGATACTACTTTTTTAATAATAATAAAAATACATGCATGTACAACATTTTATAAGGAGTTCCCATTCCAAGTATGATCATCGTCTAATCTTAATAAAAGTATACTCTCCAACTCATTCCTTCTTACACACATTTTATTAATATATTAGTTAAAATTTATTTAAAATTGCAAAATTATAAATGGAGCTCATTAAATATAAAATAGAATTTACGAAATTTTTTACTTTTAATAAAGTTTAACTAATAATGAAAAATTTATTTTTATTAGAGAGCGTATGTGTTAACATTTCTCTCTTTCTGATACTCATACATGCACCTAAGAATATCAAAGTTCACCATCATAATTGAAAACTAACAAGGACAACAAGATAGAAGTAAGGCTGCCAAAAATTCAACATTCCATATTTCAGCATTTTCAGGTAAGACCAAGTACGTTTATATTGAAATTAATAAAAAGAATTAGTCCAACCGAGATCCCACCACAACTTGCTAGTTAATTCAGATTGACAAGCTAATATATTGAGTTTAGTTTTGATACTGTAGTTTTTTTTTTTTTTTTTTACATAATCACATGAATAATTAGAAACTATACCTTAAATATAATTTTTAAAATAATAATTATAAAATTCAAATTATATGACAATACTAGCACTTATTGCTCACCTCCAACACTTATTTATTTTGCTTTTTTTTTTTTCTTTCTTTACTGCCTTATTTCTTTTGCTTAGTCAATAGTCATAATGAAATAATAGTGCATACACGTACGAGTAGCGTGGGAAAGAGCTAGGGTCTAATTGTGGTTTCCAGATCCAATATCTCGGATTTCTACATCTAATTTTAATAATGTACGTGCAATATATAGTACTGATAGTTGTTTCCATTCGGCTTCTTGATTGACTATTGTCACACAGTTTAATTTGTTATGTTATCAGATCCGCATAAATGCAGGACATGCTTTCGGGATCTTCAAAAATATCGGCACACATCTTTGAATGAATGAACGTGCATGTCTCCTAAGGGCTAAGGTTGTAAAGACGCAGAATAAAAAGAAAATATCTGTTGTTTAAAAAATACATAAAAATCACAGTCTTAGAAACAATTTTCTTTTTAAAAGTTATTCAATCATCATGCTCGCAACTATTAATTTAAAGGATTATCAGTATTATTTAAGAATAATACATTAAAAAATTTAGAGGGAGAATGTTATGGTTTCCAATAGTTATAATTCGTTTTAGTTAAATTAGTCAAATATCATATTTGTATATGAAAAATATTTGATGAACAGCTATTATGTTATAGTATACTTAGAGGAAAAAAATATATAGATATATATATATATATATATTATAATATTTATGAAGTGCATCATTATTCTTTGCGTGTAGTGATGACTTTAAATTAAAAAATACATTTACTTTTTTCAAAGTACATTCTAATTCTCAATTTAATTAATACTTATATAAAATATTAATTTAGTTCTTTGCGTGCAATGGTTTTGAATATCCTATTTCTCTTGCTATGCTAAACTTGGAGAATTGCATGAAACTATTAATTATAGAAAAATGACAAGAGTCGGTAGATTGAATTAAAAATATTGAAAGTCACAGATACAAAAATTAAATATAATATTACTAATCCTTATACATTTTATTTAACTTAATTTCGCCCCAATATTAATTTACTGTATCATATTATTCTGTCGACAGAGGGGTGTTATAATTAAATGCGTGTTAAGAAATAAATTAATTTAAAGAAATAATTTTTCAGAAATTAAGAACCAAATAATAATTTTTTATCTGTAAATACTAAATTAAAAAAATCACATGGGAGTTAAATTGCAAATCTGTGACGTATATAACATAAGTTATATCCAGACTATTATTCTACAAACTTTCAAAAGCTTGCACCGATCGACGTCAACACTTGCATATTGTACCAAAAGCATCAACTTACATGCATGCTGCAAGTCGAACTTAGGTTCAAACGATTTGTGTTTATAGAGTCATGCATTCAGAATCATAGGTGACTCTTACTTAAACTGTTTTCATATAAGTAAATAAAAAATAGTAAACACCGCGCATGCCTAATCTTCTCTTTTAAGTTGTGTATATACACAGAGAAATTAAGTATACTGTTTCTCAAAATTCCGCTAGTTGGTGGAGAAAGTAGTGCATGACTGAGGAAGCTGCGGTGACCCTGGAATAGCAACATTTCCATTGTTATTACCATCACTGCTTCTTGGTACTCCAATGATTGATGAGACTGCTGCCGCCAAAGCTGCAGTGAAGTTAGGATCCGAAGCAATGGCTGCACTCACCGTTTCGACCATCGACGACGAAGGTTGTCGTTGAAGAAGGGGCATTAATGCTGCCGGTGGAAGCTTCTCTTGGAAGAACAAGGGGTGCCCTAGTAGGTGGGGACCACCAGCTGCTGCATGCAGTGGAAGAGGGAACGTGGCGCCATGGCCTGCTGGTACTCGGTGCAGCTGCATGGCGTTGTTGGGGTTTTGGGTCAAGTCGAGAGTGATGGTTGGGAATGGAGCTGAAGCTGATAGGGTTGCCATTGAAGCATAGGGAATTGAAGAAGAAGAGTAATATCCTGCAGAGTTTGTTAGCGCTTCCTTGCTTGGGGCTGCTGAACCTGATAGCAGCATGGCTGCGGCTGCTGACGTGGTATTTGCCATGGCGATGGCGGCCGGCGGCAGAGGGTGGCTGTGATTGCCTTCGTAGGTTGTTATCAACATTGCTTTGTCATCTGCACATCTTTGAACCTGTGTTGAATATATACCAGTATATATTTTTAGCAGTATACCCACAAATGAGTACGAAAAATGATTCTTTCACATCTCTCTAAGTGTCTACGCCTTGACAAAGATAGCAAGAAAGAAAAGATAAATAATTGATTTGATTGATGATATAAAGTGATATGAAGAGAGGTGTTAATAAAGTATTAATTTGTTAATGTCTAAAAATCATTGTCCAAGGAATATAATGTATGACATGAAGAAAAGTACCTGTTTTCGGACCGGGCATCCTACAGCCATAGTGCAGCGATAGTAAGCACGAGGGCAAGGGTTACCCTTGGCCATTTTTTGTCCATATTTCCTCCACTGACATCCATCGCTTATCTGAAAGGGCCATAGCATCGAACATTAATTGTTCATTCAATTACTGTGTGTTGTTGGACAAGATGCTAACAATGGAATTTTTCTTATAGTATATGGTATTGTCAATGTTGAAGGACAAATATAATTAAAAATGGTTTTTGACTTTGCTGCATCAAGATCTAGGTGATAAAAAACAATTTGGTTGAAACTTTGTCTAACATTCAGAAGATAACAGTCTCACTAATTTTTTGCATTCATGCATGAATATCTATTATTTGTGCATGATTCACGGACTAATATGTCAGTTTATACTCTAACATTAAGTGTCTTACATTAGGGACCAATTTGTTTAAATTATAAATTATTTTGATTGTTACTTATGTTTATATACAATCACGTAGGGTTTGGTTCCAATAATGAGAGGTTCTTCCTAATGCCCCTCACAAGATTTTCATTTTTATTTTGATAAGTAGGATCGAAGTGGAGCTCAAAGAGAAGCAATAGGCAGATGAAAGAGGGATGGCTGTTATGTGTTATGCATTTGTGGAAATTTTTTTCCAAACCACGGAAAGATAAGGAGATCGATTAGGGTATCAGTTTCGCAATGTGCAAGAACATCAAATGTGTCAGAAATTGACCAATGCATGGAAGCTGTGAAGATGAAGAATGATTAGTCTTTGATGGATTAACTGCAATTTTCTCTTATATGTTATTTTGAAAATGTTATTTTCATAGTTTGATCTTTTTCTGAAATTCTACTGTGACAATTTTATGTTCGATAGAATCATGGATGTTGATCCATAAAAATATCAATATTTTAAAAAAAGTCCCACTATAATTTAGTCCAAATTAAAAATTGTTAGTTGACATGAAAAGTCTATGAAACAAGGAAACTTGTCATGTCAATCTTCATATATTACATTATACTCAATGTTAACAAAGATAACTTTACAGTTGAACTAAATTATTGATACACTTATATTTTTGTAAATATTTTAAATTGATCATTTTCATAATTCATAAAGGAAATTATCATTGAGTGCAAACTATAGAAACTAAAGTGAATATTCCATATCTTAAAGAGGTTATAAGATTTGGTGGTGAAGGAGAAAATAGGTTGTATGTGTTGAAATTCTAAAAGTTGTTATGTTATATTAATGATAATTCCTTTTTGGTTAGTAATAATATCTTTTTATTTGTAAGAATAGAAGATAAATATCAAAAATTTGTAATAACTCACATTTTATTAACTATGAGTAGACTCTTTCAAAGTTGATTGTTACTGAGTGTAAAAAACTTTTATAAACAAGTGTCAATGTGTCTATTAAACTTCTGCGCTCTCAAAGTAAAAACTATGATTTAGAATTGCCGGATCTTTTGTTAATTAACTAGCTAAAATTGAGTATGCAGTGTTTATAAAATGAAAGGAAAATAATTACCATGGGAGCTTCTGATCTAGCACGGACGGAAACCCTTGCTTTTCTGAGAGGAATCTGATCTGCAGGAAGTTGTTCTGAAGTTTTGGGTTGTTCTTCTAACTTGGATGATCCCCAACTCTGTGAAGAGGACCGGTCAAGAACATCTTCTGCAGCATCAGGACAAGCCTGCTTTCCAAGATTCAGTTTAGTCAATTGAGGGTCGTCATCATGATCATGTGTTTTTGACATTACCTCCGCGTTGTTTGAACGATAAACCGATACATCTTGATCAGTCTTTTCATCCGAAACCGATGCATTATTGACCACGTCTAACTTCGTGCTTGCTCCTGGGTCCACAATTTTTGTTTCAACATTCTGTTCCACAAGTATCAGTTCAGTGCTATGGACATAGATTTTTAACTGTCGGTACAAGTACGTGTGTGCATGAATTTTGACAGTTATGTGTTAAAGTACTTTGGATTTTAACTGCCGGTACAAGTACGTGTGTGCACATGAATTTTGCAAAATGAATTTTTTGCAGTTATCTCCGGAGTGCAATATATCTTTATCGGCAGCTAGAGAAGATTTTTTTTTCCCATATGCTAGGGTCAAGTCAATTTTATCTGGAAGTACTTGTTAGTATTAATTGTCGCTTAGTTGAAATGGGTATTTCATAGAGTCTGAACAGCGAAGGTGCTTTCAAAGGGGAAAAAATAACGAGATGTGTTAAGGTTTATTTTCATGACATTAATTAAATAAATTTTAAAAAAGTATAAAATATTGTATAAAAATAAATTAGAAATAAAAAGTTTAATGTTGAATATATTTTGTAACTGTTTGGAAAAAAAAAACATATATCATAATTTGTTTGAAAGAATATAATTTTTTTATATATGCTAAGTAGAATGAGTTTGAAAAACGGCATGAATGAAATTAGCACGCTTTCTAATTTAAGTGAGGCACGCAACCCAGTTTCTTCACTGACTAATATATATATATATATATATTATATATATATATATAGCAAACACACAGACACATAACAAACAAATCATTTAATTTCATAATACTTGAATAAAAATTAAAATAAAAACGAATTTTTAATCAACACAGCAGGAAAAATTCATCTGATCAGCACGGCGATGGAAATATAGCCTTAATTTAGGTTATGCTTGTGAGGATGAAAAGGTGTTTCATTTCAAGACATATAATTAAAAGTTGGAAATTTATACATATAAACTCGCCTTAGGAAGCTTTTGATTTTGCAAGGCGATGAACAACTGAGCTTGTAGTTGGGTATAGCTTTTGGTTATCTGGTCCAGCACACTTCTTAATTTGCTATTCTCTTCTTGTAGTCTCCGCAATTGGTTTTCAATAGAACTCAGCTGATAACAATACAAAATTAAAATTTAATAAATAAATAAATTAGGCCAACACATAATAATTACATACCATATACAAACCTCAGTTTCAGGATTTTCAATATTTTCTGCTTTTGTCACTCCAGCACTGGCACAAGTTAAATTCAGTCCAGTCTGCATATAGACACAAAGATCAAAATAAATTTATTGAAAATTCACTTGCATTAAGTACACAGTGATGCAGAATTTGACAAATCCATGTCTGAAACCTCACGTTTACATGGTGATCAGTGGCGCGTGTTGGTGATCCATCGCCGGTGATGCTTCCATGGCGATCATGAGTGTCATGTTGATCATCACGGTTCTGATTATCATCATTGGTATCACTGCCACTACAGTTATTTTTATGATCACGTGCCGATGAAGTTGAGAAAAAATCCATTTCTTTGACAGCAGGAGGATCTGTGTGATCTATACTATGGCTGAGGAAGTGGCCGGAGCTTAAGAAGGTCAATTCACGGTGGTGTCGGTTGTCCATGTATGTATTTAGTGAGATGCAGATGCAGAGAGAGAAGAGGTAGAAGAAATAAAGTGGTAGTTTATGTTGGCATTCAACGCAATGGGTTTAAATGTTGCATTGCATTGCACCCCCTTCTTCCTTGGACCTTGAGCTAGGGGTCCCACAATAAATTAAAAATGGAATAAAAAAGGTAATGTTGTTATGCAAGAGGTCCACGGAAAAGTTTCAACGGTGAGAGCTGGGATTGAGATTAACTGAGGAGGGACTCAACTTTCATTTCAATTGTCTTTGAGTGTAATTATTTTTTTACTAAAATATTTTTGAATTATCTATTTTTCTCTCTCCTATGCATATTCAACAATATTATGAATAAGTTTTAATTAAAGAATAAATTTTAAAAATATATTATAATTATAGATAAATTTAATGTTAATAATTAATTTTTTTTATAAATATAACTGAACACACTAGTTCTAAACAATATTGTTAAAACTTTTATCAGACAAAAATTTATCTTGTTATTATTATATATGAAAAGGGTTTAAATATATTTTGAATTTTTGTAAAATTATCAATTATTTTTAATTATTATAAATTATGTTTATTTTATTTTTAATCCTTAAAATATTTTAAACAGTGAAAAAAATTATTATCTAAAACATCTTAAGAACGAAAAATAAAAAATATATATTATTTACAATCACTAAAAATTAAAATATAATTTTAAAAATTAAAAATAAAAAACATTAAACTACAAAAAATAAAAAGATATTTAAGCAAATGAAAAAAAAATGGGAGCCAATGAAAAATGGGAAAGAAAACGCTGAAAAGTGAAAACAGATTTTTATGGCGATTTGGGAACGGCGTTAAGAAAAACGGGGTTAGGGATCGGAGAAAGCGTATGGTCGGGCAACCCATCCACGTGGGGTAGTCCCATAAGGTCAACCCAGTTGACGGCACGGCTCTCTCTATCGGATGGTAGTTGGAGTGAGTGGGGCCCAGAGGATTGGAAAACCTAATCCCACTGACTTTGAAGGCAACGACGACGTCATTGGGATCAACCGTCCATCTCAATCGAGGTTTATTGAAGACCCAACCTTGTAATCCTTCCTCATTTTTTTGGGACAATCTTGTATTCCTTTCTTATTTTTAAGGACACACGGACTCTACATGTAGATTCGAAGTATTTTTTATGTTCTTCTTTATAATTAGATTTAGAGTCTTACTTTTGTAACATTTACTATTATAAAATTTTATACTAAAGGTCCCGATCCACATAAGATATTGATATGAAAAGAAAGACATTAAATACCTAAAAAATTATAATTAAGTTTTGTTCATTCTTCTAGCAATATAAAGTACAGGAAAAATATAAGCCAAAGAAAAGGATAAAGATAAACAGACACTTCATTTTAAGGTGGATTGAAGTAGAAAAAAAAAAAGAATAAGCTACATTAATATTTTTTGACGTTTTGTCAAATTTCTCTCCATATCCCTTTTTTAATGTTTAAAAAAATATTACAATTATACTCTTTATAGGTTATACTAGTCATCTTAATTATTTGATAAATGTCATAATTTGTACCACTTGGAAGAAAATAGAAAGTTGTGATCAATCTCTTAATGAATATTAGGAAATGTGAGTGTAATTATTAGAGAGAGAAAATCATTACAAGTAAAATACAAATTAGTGACAATCAGTTAGCATTGCCTTCTATATCAACATTTATAATTAGCATTGAACTAATATTTTGTTTTTGTTAATTTAGTTATTTTGGCAACTTTTTCCTTGTTCTTTTTCCGTTGTTCCATTAGGTGAACCGGTGTTGATATTAGGTCACATTCATAACTTATTATCATCTCAAGGTTGGAAGATGATAAGTATGCCCCTTGAAGCATAACTATTTGTTCTTTTTGAGCATTTTTCATTTGATACTCTTGTCCATTTAAGTTTATCTTTGAATAAATGTCACACATGCTCAAATTTATATTACTCACCTTCATCTTGAAAATAAATATTTTAAGAAAAGAAAAGAACATCATCTCAAGGAATGATAATGTAAGAATATTTTGATGATGATTAAGCAAATGAAGAATTGTAAACTCGAATTTGTCAAGAAAGATGAGTATATATTTTAATATAAAAGAAAAAGACAATGTAAAACTCACATATCTCAAATTAGGAGAATATAATTTTCCTTTTATGATAAGCTAATTTAAATTTAGATGAAATTTATATAAAGTATTTCATATTATTGTCATCAACTTCTCAAATTAAATAATGACACACCAAAATCTTTAATGCTGTTGGGTTTTTTTTTTTTTTTTTTCGTTCAGTATATGACAGATGTTTTGTTTAGTTGATGCAGATCTTGTAAGTAGAGGCAGAAACCACCGCATGCCTGCCGCTCGACGAGGATCACATTCAAACATTAAAATAAATTAGTCTCAGTTTAATTGGTCAATGACTTAATGGTTCTGGAATCTGGATGTGCCATTTGATTTGATATGAATATCTGTCTGGCTTTTCTTTGGACTTTCTTCTCCTCGTGGAGTAGTAAATAATCATATAGAAAAACTAAGTATGTTCAACGATCGCAGAGAATGACCAATCTATTGTCATTACCCCACAAAAGAAATTAAGCCATATTTCTCTTTCCATGTGAATAAGATGTGCAAGCTTTATTAATATCTTCAAGTCAATGCCAGGTTACAGAAATTTCTATTAAATTCATCTTTCTTTGTAGATAAGGTAGACAAAGTTGGCTCTCCATAGACTAGAAGTGTATGTACAACTTGTTATCATGCACGTCGTGGTTCCCAGCTAGCAGCTGGTTCATTTATTTTCTAGGAATATGCATTTAGTGTTACAGCTATAAGTTGAAGCAGTGGTATTTTATGGGCTTGCATGCCCTAGAAACTAATAAAATTTCCTCGTATTAATTTGCCGATTAATTAAACAAGTAATTATTGAAATCTGAAGCTGAAAAATGTACCCCTGTTTTTTTCTTGTCTTATCTCTCAAATAATAATTTAACCATAAGGTTATTTTTCTTTTTCGAGAAATAAGGCAACACATCTTGATTAAACATTAAAAAGTATTTTGATTATTTCTTATTACAAAGTTTGAGTGTACACTCTTTCTCATTGTCTCTTCCTAATTTATGATGAGGGATTGAGTGTGATGTTACAAGAAGCACATGAGAGAAATTAGGCCATACAATACAAGGAGCATTTGGGTCTACCAACAAACGGTGGGTACAAACAAAAATAATCCATTCCAACATGTAAATTAAAAGAGAGTTTATATATGGAAAATGATGCGAGGATGGAGAGAGAATTATTATCCAAGGAAGGGAAGGAAATCTTGTTAATTAAACGCAGTGTCCCTTGCTATTCCAACTTACATGATGGGGTGTTTTTCTCTTTCCAAATCTTTCTGTTATGAGATGAATCAACTTATGGCCAAATTTTGGTGGGGTCAAAACCTTGAAAATGCATATCGTAAAAGCCTCCCCTCCATCATTTGCAGTTTAATTACCTTGTTCCTTTAGAGGGGCAAAAGATTCCTGGGGTTGGCGATCGATTTGGAGCATAAGGAGCTTTCACTGTTAAATCTGCTTTATTTTGTTGGTATCAATTAGCTAGAAACAATTTTGTTTGAACCTAGAGATATAGATCATTATGAAAAAAAAAATCTCCTTTAATTTAACATTGAAATTGAAAATCTGCTTTAAAAGATTATTAACTAATTTTTACATATTTTTTAATTTATAAAAAAATTAATGACACTTAATTATATATATAGGACGGATCTAGCTAGACACATATATATTAAAGGGGATAATTATTTTTCTTCCTTTGTAATTGTTTAAATGTCTAACTTTTAATAAATAATAATCTTTTAAATTTGTTTTAGTATTTTTAGACATAAAATTAAAACTAATTTTTATTTTAAATAATAATAATTTTAACTGTTATCATAAAAACAACAAATATATTACTAATTTTACACAATTTATATTAATTACCTTAAAATTATATATATCAATATATATATGAGAAGATCTTCTCATGCCCCGTCTCCGTCAGTCCTTGTATATATATTATTGGAGATGGATTAGTATGGATCATGTTAGTCTTAAAAAATTTGAATCACCTTATAATTTCTCTAAAGATAAATGTTAGACAGCTTTATGATCGAATGGCAAAGCTGGAATTGGTGAACTGGAGTGCTAAGGAATATCGAGGACGGGTCTTTTTTTGTAGCTTGGGGAAATAATAATAAAATGTTTTGGAATTACTAGCAGACATATTGGAAACACTTGCAGTTCGTGAAGGGCCGGTAAAGTTGCAGTTGCTGCAGGACCGGGGTTATCAAAAGGTGCATATTGAAAGTGATCCGCATGCAGTAACAGTCAGTCATGCTTCAAAAGAATATTCAAAACAAACAAAACCTCTTTTCTCGTATTGGCATCACTATTACTTGGAGCTTACTAAGAGTTTCCCAGAATGTGGTTTTAGTTTGAGTCCTAGAGATGCTAACAAATCTTCATTGTTCTCGTACGTATCATGGTGGACGCTGGAGTGAGAACAAAAATGTGGACCATCTTATGCGTTGGATATGGATACCCCTCCCGACTCTATTGTAACTTCGGTATTTTCTCGAGTCTTCACTCTTCAATATATTTCCTTTTTACATAAGAAATTTATATTTACTGCGTAACCTCTATATTTGAATTTTGATTACTCAGATAAGATTTAATTAATAGTCAAAATTTACTTGTTTTACTCTCAAATAAAAGTGGTCATGGTATTTGTTACTAAGCTAAAATTGAAACTAAACGATTCTTTTAGTTTCAATATATCTGATAGTGAGAGTTTTTCCTTCTCAGAATCGAGAGGCAAAAAAAGAGTTAATAAATTCTAGTCAGGGTCGGCGACTGTGGGAACAGATACGAAGGCAAAGTCAAATTAAACAAACGCCACACTTCGATTAATGCATGACCGATTGCACCCACAGCACACAGAAACACAGTGATAAAAAATGTGTTTGAGAAATAAATTTATTTCATCAGTTTATACTAACTTGTAAGCTACTTTAATTAATTTTTAATCTGTAAGTTTTTAATTATTATTTTCTATTATTTAATACATTTATTTTATTCTTTTTTAAAATCATTTCCACATTATTTTTCCGTTCTTTCTCAGCCTTGTTTATTATTATTTTAATTATTATACTTTTTTTTCACTATTTTTGGTTATTTTATATAGTATTATTTATTTCTATTATTCTATTTTTTTATCAAATTTTAATCCTTAAAAATTAATTAGATTTAAATTAATTAAAATATAATTATAATTACCTACAAACATAATTTTTTACTATTAAATTAAAAAAATTCTATAAAGAATTGTACCCTTTGAAACATGAACGCATTAGTGACTTTTAAGGATTATGTACATGTTTGGAGTAAAATTTCTAAAACTTTAAGTTGGAATCAAACTTAAGTAAAATTTTCGTGTACAAAAGTATTTTTAGGAATAATTAAACATGTTATTAAAATAAGTTTTTTTTTCTTTTTCAAATTGAGTTTGAAGTTCTCCGAACAGAAAATCAAACATAGAACCTGTTTGGATACAAGTCAAAAGTGTTTTTGACAATTTTTTTACTGAAAATATAATATTTTTTTTTAATAAAAAAACTCTTAAAAGTACTTCTCTTGTATCCAAATATACTTATAGTCTATATACCTTCTAGGATGCAACACGATCCACCATCTCATGCCAGGTAACTATGCCCTGAAAGCACTTGAATCATCTGTATCCTCCATTAATTAGTATCGTTTAAGGAAAATTGAACTACGAAATCAATTGAACCATAAATAAAGGATGAGGTTTTCTCGTGAACAATTTCCCTCAACAACTTAAACGTCATTTGAGGTGAGGGACAAACTCTTGATGAACAACTAAAGTCTGTTCATCCAGGACATAACCACCTCTCCCTTTTTATAATATGTCATTGTATAGGAAGACTTGTCTTCATACATCCGTATCAAAAGAATTTCTTCGATTAATGAAGTTAAGTCAAGGTCTCTAAAAAGTTTGTAAGAACAAAGTTATCTAAATACATCTTAATTCTCATATCATTTTATGTTTATCAATTACTGTAATTTAAAAATTACTTTATTAAATAATTCTAATTTAATAAATTAGTTTATAAACTTCCAATTTAATAGTAAGTAATAACATGAAAATTTTTAAGTTAATTTTTCAGTAAGCTTTATCAAATATAAATTAAAAAGAATGAAAAGACAAAAGGAGAAAATGAGTAGTTCTATTGTATGATTTTCTCGGAAGGGTTAAATAACATAGCCGCAAATATAGGGCTGAGATCCCCACCCAATACTCCAACTTTAATTACCCGCACGTTCAGTCCAAAAGCGTCGAGGTCCAAACCCAAACTTCACGTGTATGTGAGTCTATTCCTTTCCTTGTTAATTCACGCTTCCATTATTATAATAGAGTAATAGACATTTAATCTCTTGTTATTAAGCATTAGGTTTAGTACTAGCACGGCAAATATTTCAAGACAATGTTAATTTCTCTGTTAGTTGGCTTTTCTTTTCCTTGTACATTAAGAATTTGGCTCCTCTAACTTAATAAACAATTTGGTATCTCAAAAGAAATCTTTTATATACAAAGGTTGATTTGACTTCAATCTCTATTTGATTATCTATACACATATAAAACTTGGCTTTTCTATAGGCTTAATCCAATATAAAGAAAACCTTTTAACTTGAATTTGTCTAAGGGACTTTGATGCTATAAATTGACTGATTTATTTTTAAATTTTTTTTGTTTATTAATTTATTAATGAAAATTAAATTAATTATATATATATATATGTGTGTGTATTGTAATATTATCACTTATATCATTATTAGTTGAAATTGCTCACTTTTCTGAGCCAAAGATCAATCCTTATACAAACCTGATGTCAACATTACGCATGCATGGCGTGGATCGATCTCTGAATGGGGGACGGAAGATAAAAGAAAAGAAAAAAATCAACTAATTGAAAATGATCTTTCATCTTTTAAGTTTGTCAACTAGTTTTGTTTTATTACCACCATTATTTTGTATTCAGATAATTGCCTCGTTCTACTGTTGCTTAAATTGGTTTAACTTTTAAGGGTCTTGTTTCCTCCACTCCATTGTATTATTATTGTAAACAGTATTCAGATAAAATTACGAGGTAGTGTCAACTGTCAAGTGTGTGCAAGCCTGCAAAGGGGTTTAGTAACTAAGTACATATAAAAATAAAATATTTTTGTTCTTCTAAAAAAAATTTAAGTTCGATTTTAGTCTTTTCTATAAAATTGTTTGTTTTTTGTCTCTCAACTTTGAAATACATCATTTTTTATCTTCAAAATGTTATCTAAACCTTTTCTCATCCTTCTATAAAGTGTCATCTTAACTATTTTGACGGAAAAAATGATGTATTTTAAAATTAGGAAATGAAAAATGGAAAAAAATTAGAGAGATTAAAATTGAACTTTAAATTTTTTAGAATAACCAAAATCATATTTTACCTTCTAAAAGAGAGTGAAATATTCAACTGAACAAAACATATGGAAAAACTAGTAAATAGAAGATAAAAATTGAGGGCAACTAAATAAATTAAAGACACTTGGGTCAAATTATGAAATTACGGGGTACAAAAAATAATATCACTAAATATATCTTCATGTTTTTCATAAAGTTAGGGGTGCATCTGCACTCTGAGTCAGTGATTCCTACGTAAGTCTGTCAATAATATATATATATATATATATATATATATATATATATATATATATAATAAGTGCGCGAGATTAAAAAAAGTTAATTGATAGATTAGCAAAAATATATAGCGAGACGACACGTACGTATGAGTAGTTGTAATCTGAATTCTTGGAAGCTAGAACCATCTCGATGATCATAAAAAACCGACAAAGAGATGCTTTTCATTGTACTTAAAATATAAGTTTAACTAATCAATCAGTTTTATCATTTTCCGCCCATTTTTTTTCTATCTTGTTTCGCTTTACATCGCAAATAGCTAGGGTTGCGACTTTTTAACCTAAAAGTCACGGTTCGCGTTGGACCAAGTTATGGGTGTTGTGATCATAGAGAGGCCAACCCATGTAAAGAATTTGGAAAAGGTAGCGACCTTATATCATATATATCCCAACGAGAAGAGAAAGGGAAAGAAAGCTCAGAGGGTAGTCCCCAATTTTCAACTATGCGCGTAGACTATACTTTTTTTTCCCTTTCAAAAGTGACATCTTTGTTTTGAATACTCCATTGTCCGCTTGCTTTATTGTAAGCATTCACTAGAAGAAAATGAAGTGCATGACTATACACTATATATATCAACGAACTTACCCACCCTCCCTCTATTATGATCCTGCCTTCAATATAATCTTACACACACACACACACACACAAATACCTTAATTACCATGCCGATTTTTACAAGCCAATAAAGTCATATAGCTGACTATTTAAAATATGTCTACATATATAGCTCTTGTTTGAGATAATATATACTTACAATTGAGAATAACATGTTTTTAAGCTTTACATTGATATAGATATATATACACAAGAATTCAGACACACTTGAGAATTTCAGTCAAACCGTCATTCACTGATATATATACTTAAGTAACTAGTTACTTATTCAACAAATATGATTAAACATGAAGCTCCTCCGGCCCATTGCTTTCTAATTGTAATTTTTGGTTAACTCAAACTGTCATTTTACTTGGTAAATGTTATTGAAAGACTAATTTATCAACACCTTTAACACTAAAGAACAAGTCCTCTAATTGATGCTTTTTTCACACTCATAAATTCTACAATCAAACACAACACATACATGAGGGACCTAAATCCTTTTTTCAAACTATGGCTGATACAGTACATATTAATTTTTTTTTATTGTTTTCCCCACATACAAATATACTGGAGTTTAATAAAAATGTAAAAGTATTACTAGTATTCATAATAAAATTGTAACTTTAAAACTTTTTTTTATATACCTAAATATCCATTTTTTTATCCATCTAAATATCATAATCAATTTTCTGATTTTGATCTCACTTTTTTTGTTGTTAAAATTGTAATTTACCTTTAGTATTTCTTTTTCTTTTTTTCAAGTATATATATAGTCCATCTATTAGTCTTTCATTTGTTTTTCTGTGTTCTTAACTATATACGGAATCAAATGAAAAATTGGTGATATTTATTTAGAGAGACTAAATAGACAAATTGAAATGTTAACAAATAAAATATTCAGAAGACTAATAATAAAAAATTACATAAGAAAGAAAATACTAAACAAGTTTCAATTCTAACATTTTAAAAATCAGTGAGTGATTAAATTAATAAGAAAATTGTGATCGGGGAATTGACCAAAGAATGGGAAGTATCAAGTATAGTTGACTAGTGTGATGATAAATGACTGCAAAACAGAATTATTCTACCATTCAGAAGTCTAATTGATTGTAAAAAGGACACTAAAGCTTGCTGGATGCAATCTGGCTTTCATATATATAGATAGTATGGCTGGATGGAAAATCAATGCATCTTTTCTGCAAAGTCAAATTAATTCGATGAGTTAAAAATTTGTGGAGTTGGCTATGAAAAAGAATGAGGATATTCAAATACTCCTTCTTTTGCTAGAGTTTAAAAATTAAATCCTTGAGTTGAGCTTGCTTATATGTCGCAAAATTATGGTAAGGCATCTCAGTTGAGGCATAGGCAGAATCCAGTAAAGGATAGATGTACATGTAAAAGTAAAACAAATGGTTAGTTGGACGCTTTCTATGATTAAGGATGGGCCTAGAAAAACAACAGTTATTATAAAGTGGAAGCTACCATCTACAGAAAGAATGACCCAACTTGGAGAGTTATTATTCTCAGCCTCGTTTTTGGTAAGTTCATCCCAATTGTTTTCAAAATATTTTTTTTGACAAAAACACGTTTCTGCTATAATCAGAAATCAGTACACACAATATAATTTTGTTTTCATTGTTAGGGGTGTGAATTAATCATAAACAGAAATAAATTTTCATTGTGTATTGTGACATATACAATGAAAACAAGTTTCCCGTTGTGTATAAAAAAACTTATTTTTGTTATGTAATTAATTCTATAGGCAAGTTAATTTTTTAAAAAGGTTACTTTTTAATAGTAATTAATTTAATTATTATACAAATTATATGTTTAATATTAATAAATTTGATTACTATTTTAAAGGGTAACCTGTATCGTAATTAATTCTATTAATACAAATTATCCTTTCCAAAGCATGTATTGACGTTTGTATGCTTATATAGGTTAGCCTTCATATCTAAAAGGAACATACTTTACTTTTTGTGCTTTTGGATACTTGCATACATTTAAAGGATGCTTCTTGATATTAATGCTCTAAGTGATGTCTTCTTAATTATGACTTATGCATCAGCTGTTTTGTCAAACATTTATCAGGGATTGAGTTTACTCAAAAACAAAATAAAAAATTGCCATAAAAATTAATTACTTTTTATTTTTCATTTGGCTGCAACTAATTCGTTAACCAACATGACTTTTACTTTCAAATGTGACAATTTAATAACGAGTACATATAAAGATTCCAGTTGTGGCGGTGTATTTGGGTTGAGTTATTGGTTTGAGTAGTGACACTTGTTGCGTGGGCCATAACTGATGCTAATAGTTGGCCTTGTAGGCGATGCTAGTTATCTTCGTTATAAATTGATGGCTTAAATAAATACGTTTGGAGATTTCTAAAATATATTTGAATTTTGTAATTCATCTTTGAAAAAAATGTGTTTCTCATTGGATCTCTAAAACTTCAAAAGTTTTATGAGAGATCCTACTGTTAGTCCCATTTCAAAATGTGATTACGTGTCCGTTAGTTGAACACGTAAGCGATACACATGTGAAATCACGTCAAAGGTAATTCACGTTATCATCTAATGATGTCATTCAAACGCCTAGGTCCAGGCCCAACCCATCGATCCACCTAAGCCCAAGCCTATTTCCAACTTCGCTTCAGTGCGACATAGCAACATCAACGTGAACTCGAAAGACGATACTAGCGACACCCCCACCAAAGAGAAGACGGAGTCATCGGCTCCGACTCCGACTCTAGTTATTGCTCCGTACATCGGGGCGGAGGCTAAGTGTGCAGGGCTGGATTAACCTCTTCGAGAACAAGCAGAAGGAGTATTTTGGAGGCAAGCCGCCGAAGCTCCGACGCCTCTCCTCCGACATGTTGCAGCGGTGGAGTGACACCAATGACATGAACATCAATGTCGGTAGCGGCGAGAAGAAGGACTCTGATAGCCCCTTACCCACGCCATCATCCTCTGTTTTTCAAACCAAGTTTGTTATCATTTCTAAACATAAGGATCGAATTGACAAATCAGAGAAATTTGTGAAAAATGATTAAGGGTCTTCTCAAGAAACAGGGAAAGTTTCAACTTTTGATGAGGACAAGAATTTGGGGGGGGGGGGTTAAGGATCAGGCGGGTGGTGGTGTTTCTGAGGCGACATTGAAGAAGGGTTCATCCGAGGTTGTTGTTGTTGGTCCTATGGTGTCTTCTAGGGATGATGATGTGAAGTTTTAAGGTGGGGTGAAAAATCATGTGGTTGCACAGTCACTTATTAGGGGACCCCGAAGTCATTCTCAATCTCTATCAGCACAATTTAAAAGGTGGCAAATCTCACATCCCGATCTCTTTTTCCACCTTTTGGACTAAAATTTAGGGATGTTTCTGTTCGTGTTGATCAATCTTCATTGGATGAGGTTGAGGACTCTCCTTCTTCATTCCCTAACAAGGAAGAGGATTCCCAAATCCCAAAAATGAAGTACCAAAAACCATTACCTGGTAGCAATGAACAACAAATGAGCATGACACAAGGTAAAAGGAATGGTGCTAATGAAAGTAGCAAGATGAAACAAGTTTTGGAGGCGCGTACCACCCTCTGACGTGGCTCTCCATAGCTAACGGACATGTAATCACGTTTTGGACGAAGACCGATAAATGTCAAATTTATCGGAGTTTCATATGTATTTTGTGGCATTTATTTAACATTTTAGTTAACTTTAAGCCTTATTTTGAATCAAATTAGCTTTAAATTTTGTTTTTACTTTGTTTTAAGTAGAATTTTATGTTTTATTTATTTATAATGAATTTTGATAGTTTTTCAGCAAAAACAGGTCATTCTGGTCCGAGCTCAAAAGGTCCAAAATCAATAGAAAGTTCTAGAAGGAGAAATTGCAAACATTGAAAATAAAAGCTAGGAAAATCAAGAATAAGATATTTTTTAAGGATAAATTAGCTGAAAAAGAAGATAATTGCTTAAATTAATTAGATATATTATTTTTTGTAATTTATTGCGAATATCTCCCTAATTAAACCTAGCTACAATTCTATAAATAGGAGGCTAGACATTCATTGTAATGGTGTAGAAGTCCTAAGCAGTTCTTAGAATTATATTTTAGGCTTTCACCTAATAGACGCTTCGACTATTCCATTAGACTCTAAGTTTTATTGTATTATTTTTATGAGTGCAATTCCTTCCACCTAGGAGAGGAAAAGATGAACCTTGTTTTACTTTAATTCTATCAATTCAATACTTCATATTGAGTTCTTTATTTGTTTTTGTACTTAATGTTTTTTATTTGAATGGTCAACTATGAATTCAGGAATTGACTTACACTTTGGCGGACCTTATTGAAACCCGAACATTAATCAAATACTTAATTGGGATTATCGCTAGGGTTAGAATAATCTTGGTTAGGCCTCGCTAATTCTTGATCATTAATGTTGATTGCTTGTGTCGATATGTCCAAGAAATTGGGTATCGAGCAAGTAGTTTAGAATCTGCGACCATGCAAGAACTAAGGTAAAATACATTAGTGAATTGATGATGAGCAAGAAAGCAAGAAAGATGTGTAATTATGGTGTCTGACATGTCAGGTTGCGGTGTCTCCTTGATCTTGTTGCCACGTTTTTAGGATATTATTCTGTACTGTACTTCCAATTATTTCATCTTCTCGATCATTGAGTGAGTCGGACATCGTTTCGACTGCCTGGTGTCGATGGGATGAGTCGGCGTCACCGGAATGCCGGGCGGTGTACAAAAAGAAAACATGAAATTTAAAATTTGAAGAAAACTGTACATCTACTGGGGTTCACTCTAACAACACACTAAAAGTTTTGCATTTCTTTGCTTTAACAGTGCCATTTAGCAGCACGACTCATAATTAAAATGGAGTCATCAATAAGCACACATGCATGCGTGGAAGGAATCAAAGTGGATGCTGTCCAAGTCAACCATTCTTCATTTGGTGGGCAGGGCACTGAGTCATTGACCACCCCAAAATACATTTGCCCCGCCCTTAATGCTTTCCCATGTTCGTCCCACTCGTCTTCCTCACTCGATCATTTTAGAATCTAATGTATCTTTATGCATAAAACTATTGATACTCGTTTTTTTGCTTTTCATATATTATTAAAAAGTTTATAACAATTTATTTATATAAAAATGTATGTTTTTGTATACCAAATAAAAAATATAATTCTGTTCTTATCGTAAATAAAAGCATTATACCAACCTGGATAGTATGGTTAAGTATCTGGCACATAATATAGCCCATTTGAAACCAAAGTTATACTTATATTGTCAAGATGTGTGATATTTTCTTTACTTTGGCAACTTGAAATAATTTATTCTGCCTAAGTTTAAAGTTTATATTCAACAAATATATTTTTTTATCACGGGGTTAAAAAATCAAGTTAGTGCAAAAAACAGAGAACGAGCCAGATCGAGGTATTTGTTTGAACAAAGTAACATATTCGCCCGTCTCTAGTTATTGTCTTATTCACCTCTTTTTATATAAACTAGAAAATTATTGACCATTTTATTCAATTTATGTCAGTCGTGGCCAAAAGCCTGCAGGCGGATAATCATATCCAAATTCATGTGTTTTGTGGCTTATGTCATTGTCAACACTCCATTTCCACCTTAACAAGTGCTCCGTTAACTACCCAGAATTGTTTAACAGTGTGTAGCTTTGTCCCCTACCCAGTTATACCTTTTCAAATCATGATGTTTTCACTGTTTTTTTAACCTTTTCTTTATGCTTACTATACTATCACTAATTATAAAACATATTTTAAAAGTATAACAATAATTATACAAGATAAAAATTTGTATGTAAGAGAGGTATGATAGAAAGTTATCGAACAATCTTTTTTCCTATTAATATGCCAAATTTGGATTTAGATCCCCACCAAGGAAAAGACCATATTTGATACGAACAGTGGATGAGTGTGGATCCCACTTGTTCTATCTTCATCTAATTGCAAACGATCCCGAGAGTCAACCAACAAAAAAAGTGGGGTGATGGTCAGTTTTAGATAATGAGTTCATTGAGTTGTATGGGGGGGAATGGTCTTGAGTCAACCTAGCTACAGACAAAGAGTGTTTTTTTTTTTAAAAAAAAAAAAAAAACTGTTAAACGAGTCAATTGGCTGAATTCAATTTATTGTCATGTATATATCTTTTTTAAAATTCATGTTTAAATCGAATAAGATAAATTACAACATTTTTTTTCCAAATATTTAAGTAGATTTGCATCACTAAAAGTGGAATACAAGGAATTCCATTAAAATGGCATAAGCCGCCTGGTAGAGTGGAATACAAGGATAAAAAATAGTTTTCAAACTCAAGATAGGTTGCATGTATAAACAAATTGGTGTACGTAACTTTTATAAACACATAAATGAAGATATTGATGCTTTAGGAAAGGAAGAAAAAAAATTATATTTTATAAAATATAAATAGAGTTATATAATATATATATATATATAATGAAAAATAACAGTGGAAATATTGTATGAAAAAGCATTCAACCCGTACAAAATGAACTTACAAACACATGTCCCGATGAATTGATAAAAACCACTTGTAATTAATATTCCATGTGATTCAGATCCGCCAATTTCGTCATTTTGCTATCCAATTTTTGAGTGTGATTATTCCCCCTCTTCACACACCAGCCTATAAAAAGCCTTCTCCATTGTGACGAACATAGTAACAATTAACCACAGCTGTGGCCAAATGACATCCTCAGTTCCCTTATTGCTTTGCTCTGTTGGTCTTCTCTACTCTGCATCATTTGGAGCTGAAGCATGGACCTCGCCCTACATACCCGTCTCTTCCCTCATCAGCAAAAGTCTTTATGACACATTTTTCCTACACAAAGATGACACTGCATGCCCTGCCAAAGACTTCTACCCCTACGACGCCTTCATTCGTGCATCCAAATCCTTCCCTGCATTTGGTACCACCGGTTGTTTAGCCATACGCAAGCGTGAGATTGCTGCGTTTCTCGCTCAGATTTCCCACGAAACCACTGGCGGCTGGGCCACCGCACCCGACGGCCCATTTGCCTGGGGTCTCTGCTTCAAGGAAGAAATTAGTCCTCAGAGTAATTACTGTGATTCTACTAACACCCAATGGCCTTGCTTCCCAGGCAAAAGCTACAAGGGTAGAGGACCCATTCAACTTTCTTGGTATGTATGATCATTGCCTCTTTCGTTTATTCTTAATTCTTATTTATTCAAACTCACCCTCTCAAGCCCTGAATTAATTAATATGAAATTATTATAACTTAAATAATCAAATTGATCTCTAAAAGTGTGAGTGACTAATAAATTGATTCTCATATAAAATTTAAATTTAATTTTTTGAATATACAAAAAATGTGATCAATTAATTTTGTAGTCATTTAATTATAAATTGATCTCTAAATTATATAACTTAATATTAAATTAATTTTTAAAAAGTATCATTTATTGTTAAATTGATCCTTGAATATTATAATTTAATGACAAAATAATTTTACAAATTTAATGATATTTTATCACACTTTTTACATATTTAAAAATTAAATTTATATTTTTCCATTTTTCAAGAATCAATTTACTACCGCATTACACTCTAAAAGATGAATTTGACTATTTACTCTTATTTTAGTTTAACAATTGATCTTAAATTTCACAATAAACATACCTTATCAAAACAAGATTGTTTCCTGTAAATAAAAAAAAAAAAAAACAAAACTCACCCCTTCACATCATATATTATTATATAAAGTATAACATGCACATGTACTTATAATTGTGAATGTTACTTATGTATAAGAGAAGCAGTTGAGTTGTTTAATAAATAAGGTAAATTTTTGTGCAGGAACTACAACTATGGTCCAGCAGGGAAGGCGTTGGGATTTGATGGGCTGAGGAACCCAGAGATTGTGGCGAACAATTCTGTGATAGCCTTCAAAACTGCTTTGTGGTTTTGGATGACAGAGCAAAAGCCAAAACCTTCATGCCACAATGTGATGGTTGGGAAATATGTGCCAACAGAAGCTGACATAGCAGCAAACCGAACAGCGGGTTATGGCTTGGTGACTAACATAATCAATGGTGGACTGGAATGTGGGATTCCTGGTGATGCAAGAGTGAATGATCGGATTGGGTTTTTCGAAAGGTATACGAACTTGTTCAACGTGGACACTGGACCTAACTTGGATTGTGCATATCAGAAACCCTTCTAACTCTTTCCTTATGTTTTTATTTTGTGTATTTCTTTTCCTTTGATTTTTTTTTTTTTCTCTGCCAAGACTTTAATAATGTATTGAAAGAAAGCATATACTCCCTGCTTCATGGAATTTTCCTAATGTACTCAAAACAGAAGTTGACAAAGTTTTATATTATTCTTGATCGTGTAGTGCCACCATTGCCGGAGGATATTCTATACACGTTCTCAGAGGAAAATGTTTATTGTAAAATAAATTTATACTAGTACATTTTAAAGTTGGGAGAGAATAAAAAATATGTGATGACTGATGACGGAGAAAAAAAAAATAATGTAGCAAAGTTGTTTGAAATAATGTAACTACGACCAAGTAGCACATAAAAAAAAATATACAAAGAAAAAGGATGAAATAAGAAATGAAAGTGATGATGCCATTCATCCTTATTTATTTCCCCAACTTATGATTCTTTCAAATGTTTAAAAAACAACAAAATATAAAGAATGGGGAAAAAAATGCAAAAAACATACTAGATATATATACAAAAATATGTTCAAATTAGAGAAGTACTATGAAATAAGTTGAAAAAATAACAGTTGAAGTGTTTCAAAAAAAATTCTATAAAATATTTTTTTTAATATTTATAAATAAGTATAATTGAAACAATTTTGAAAATGTTTGAAAGAGTAATTGAAGAAGAATGATAATAAGTACAGTGTATTGTAAGATATTATAAAGTAGAATGTTATAAGCAAAAAAACTATTTAAAAAAAAGAGTCAAAATACTGATAGGTGATAATAAGAAATCTTAAATGTTTCAAAAATAATAAATATAAATAATGTAAAAATATTTAGAAAATAATATGTAAAAAATTAGTCATATTAGGTAGAAAAA
>PYAF01002464.1:706464-726130 GCA_007407185.1 Glycine tomentella
TATATATATATATATATATATATATATATATAAATAAAGGGGACTTTCAATTTAATATGTTGTGTTTTAAAATATATCTATTCAATTAAAATTTATTGAATATTATAATGAATGATGAGAGGTGTATTTTTTTGTAATAATATATTATTAATTTAATGTATTTACCGACTTAACTGGAAATTAATCTTTTGCTTAAAAACTTGGATATATCATATGTATTGTTATAATTTGATCTCTTTCATTTATAAATAATTAAATAGATGAATTAATTTTAATATTCAAAATTTAATAGTCATTTCGTTGTTTTACTAAATGAATATTTTTCATTCAATTAAATAACTCAAAGCTTGTTAAATATAAATTTATATAAACCTATTATCTCGTATACATTAATAAAAAAAATAAAAAAATTAAAATACATTATTAACTAAACATGTAAAATTGAATTAAATATTACTATCACATAAAACGCATCCACGTAAGCTAGGCTACAGCTACAGGGACAGCTTGCGTGTTGATCCCAACCTGCAGTGTTCGATCAATAATTGTTGCCTCCAACGGTTGGCTTAATTATAAGACGTGGTATCAGAAATATTGTTTGTGATATGCATGAAACGGTGTCGAACTAGGTTTCATTTTCCTTTGAGATGAGAATTTAAGTATAACTCATCATTAAACGTTGTTCTTCTTTTATTTACGTACATTATGAATTTAAATTATTGCATCGATGGGTATGTCATGTGAACCAATCCGACATTGTCTGCAACAGTTCGTTTAAGCCGTAATTAAACAAATCAATCTAACTAGGTTTGCATTTAAATAAATCATGTTTGATAAATTTCTCCAAAAACATTTTTACTTGAAGAAAATAAAATAAAATAAATTATTTTGTAAGTTAAAATTGATTTATGTATAAATTAAAATATGAAGATAAAAGAACTAACTGCAGAGGCCAATGAATGCTTTATAAAAGATATTTATGGTGGCCAATTATTAATAACAATTAATAAGGATGTGAATAATCACATGCTTCCTTTTGCTTTTACAATGATAAAACTGAGACTACAGACTCCTGATATGATTTGTTGACCTACTCATAAATGGCTTAGGTGGGTTTTAGCAATGGTCATTTATGTTAGATCAACCATACATAGTTGATCTCATTAGAAAAGTCATAGACATACAAGGTACACTAAAATGAGCCAACAACCACCACCATAAAAGAAACAACTGTATACACTGTTCACTACCATTTTTTTGCACATCCCTCGATCGTAAAGAGTTGTCATTTTGTTTCAGTCTAGATACAAAGGGTAGGTGTAGCCAAGTATTTCCCAAAATGCTTCCACATCTTGCTACTAGCATTTTCAGATGAGGAGAAAATGTAGTGGACACTCACACTCAAAATATCTAAATGCATAGAGGAAGTTATACATGAGGACTTTTTGCCTTGTCTGTTTGTCCAAAGAGTAATTATTTTAGGATAAAATCCATGAAGTTTAGAGTTTGGTCGTAAATCTATTTATTTTTAAAGGATAGGACAGTTCTCAAGGCCTAAGAAAACTTCCTCATCAGCTTGTCTTACTGGGTTGTGGTAAGTCCAAATGAAAATTCTTACCACTAAACACCTTTACGAACAAGTAAAAAATTTCTAACTACACAATTTAGTTTGTTATAATGTTTGTAAAAACCAGTATATCCTAAACGCCACTTATGTTACCTACATCACTAGATTACAAGTAACTTGTCTATTAACAATGTTAATTGATTGACTAATGAACTAAAACATATTTTAAAGTCAATTTTTTTAACCAATCCATAGGCAATACTAAGTTACTAACCAATAATTAAATCATCATTAATTAATATATTTGAGACCTTTTTTGTGTGTACAACGATCTCACTAATATTAAAACTTATGATCTCATACATACTGTTTGAGGCATTAAAAAACATACTGTTAGTTCCTTAACCAAACAATGCACATTGTTCACAAATAATTAACTCACCAATATCTAATAGATGAGGTGTAAGATTTGATGTGTATCAAGATTAGTTAAGCACAAGAAAGTAGACTAATTAATTTTTAAAGTCAAATTAGGTCCACCTCAGCAGTTAGCTCAATTCGTTACGTTGTTAGTCCTGATATCAATTAATAAAACTCAAATAATTATCTATTTCAGAAGAAGAAATCACGATCTACGGATGATAAATTTTAAAGAGAGAAATGAAACCCTTGTAGGAAGAACCGACCCATGCATTGACAACTTTTTCCATAGTGCCAAATCATTCCTAATGTTCAGCTGAACCTTCTAAGATCTCTATATCAGAAACATATTCAACAATCACCTCAGGCTCTCTAGTTTTCAGTTTTTTCTAGTTTCTTTCAATAAGGTGCTCTTCTTGGGAAGAAATACTAGATAAGGATGAGGACATTTCTTTTACCATACCGATGCTTACAATCTTAATAGAGTATTATAGGGTTTACTCATACCATTAGCATTCCCAATTGTTGGGAGCATACTTCGAAATTCAAAACAGCGAACTCTATAGTCAGTGCCAAGGACACGGCAACCATAATCTTAAAGGAGCTTTATAATTGTTTGGTAAGATCACAGCGTGTTTCCTGCGAGAAATTAATCCCCCTGTCAAGCTTTTTTCTTAAAGTGATTCTGTCTGGCGTTAGCCCTTACAATGCTCACTTTGTAATTAGGCTATACATACCATAGTTTTGGTCTTATCAAATAGTACTCAACCTTCCATGCGAAACTTTGAAGTATAAATGTGTTTTAAAAAAAATGACATGGATTGCGACAAATTACTTCCACTAGTATTTAAAAACACAAAAGATTGGAGATTTATCCGCAACATTAACTGTACAATGGACATAGTTATCACATGTATATATAACTAACAATCAAGCCATGGGTCATTAAATAAAAAAAGGTCATTTTGCCAGAAATATAGCACAACAACCATAATATTCATTTTCAGATTTACACCGCTTCCATTTCTAATTTTTTTGTTATTTTGTCTTCCTCTGACACTGCCTGAGTGATTCCTGGCTTCTCAGCTGGACGATCTGAAAGCTTGAGATTTGAGAAAGTGTCGCTAATAAAATCAGCAGCTTCTGAAGCCATTATTCCTTCTGCATTAAACGCCTTCTCTGGTGCAGGAACTTGAGCATCTTTCCCAACAGCCAGCTCCAACTTCTTGAATTCCTTTTTAATATCTTCATCCTCAATATCCACGTATGATGGCGTTTGTTCTGCAGTCACCAGTAAGTAAAATAGTTGTCACAAAAAAAATTAAATCCTTAACTAATGACATAAGACACAAACATTGCCACCATCCTAAAATCCCGTTAAGATCAATATCTCACACAACCCAGTGAAATCATTTCAACACAAACTGCAAAAGCACAGTTCAAATGCATGCCACAGAAGATATATGACAAAATATACCTATGGCATTCTCAACTTCCTTATGTGAATCAATGCTCTCTTGGATATCGCTTAAACAAAGATCAACATCTTCCACGCTGATCTTATTTTCTTTAATAGCCCGGGCTCCAATCTGCATAGCTTCAGTAACCTGCTTACAAACAACGGATCACCAGATGTAACAAAGACAATCTGCAGCTCAAAACATTCTCCAGATTATGGTATAAACTGATCAATTTTATACAATATTTAAAATCGTACCTTTTTTGTTGACTCGGCATCGGCAATAACGCTAAGTACTTCCTCTACTCTGTTCAAAAGTGATGAACATTTTTCTCTACTCCGGGTGACTAACTTCAGCTCCCTTGCATAGTTAAGGGCCAATTTTTTGTTCCCAGATTGTAGAGAAGCCAATGCTGATTTTCTCAACCTAATAAAATCAATCTGTGAGGCAACTAAACATTTTTGAGAAAAATCCCTACACTGATGCGGCATAGCTGTTAACTGAGAAGGGATGATAGTGTATGATGAGAAAATCACTGTTATTTTTTATTTTTTTACTGTTGAAAACAATAAACATACTTCTCTTCGAGCATAAATATGCATAAGTATAACCAATCAAATTACATTGTTGTCAAATTTTTATTCGTTAATCCATGTTTTAAGAATTGACAACCCACAAGCTACCACAAGAGGTCCAAAACCAATTAGGTGAAAAGGTCTATTTCAATGGTCACAAAACAGAAATAGAAAAGTAAAACATCACATGAATGCGAATACGAAAAAATCATTATTTCTTCTACTAATAAATCAAAACCAAACATGCAGTACGAAAAAATCTAATAATTTACTTTGGAACAAGAAAGGGAAAATAGTTCAGCATACAAGGGATGATTTTCTTTTATTTTCTCTTGAAACTTTGTTTACTATTTGTAGTTAGAACTTCGAAGTTCCTTCAGGATGCATATACAAGTATAAAGATTTATAAAACAAACTTACAATTCATAACGCCTATCAGTCACATCCAGTTGTTGCTGAAGCTTCTCAGTGGTCCAAATCAAGTGCAGTACATCATAATCTAAATTAGTGATACTAGATAATGCTCCTGCTGAGAGAGAAACTTTTACCCCCTGTTAAATAAAAACTTGAAATAAGACAGGTATATCAGGCATAAATGAAATCAGTATTGATAATTCTTGCCTGCTGCAACAGGACAATCTTGGACAGTATTAATAATAGCACGAATTTTTACCGAGTTCTATTTATTTACCAAGAATGTCAAAAGTTATTCAATATCCCATCCAAAACTTCTATGTAAAGGGAAAAAGAAAAAACTTTCCTAGGATACAATATCGAATGATGCCGTTATTTTTCTAATTAGAATAATAACTAAGTTTTTGTACCTCTAAAAAATCTTTCTTATTCACTGATAGATGCTGTGCTGTTCTACAGCCAGACAGATACCTCAACATTACAGATGCCTCATCCGGCCCTCCACATATGTCCTGAAATTTCTTCATTGTGACAATACAAGATGAATTCCAGTGACTTTCAGATAGATGTTTGACAACTTCAGCAGCCTTATCCTATATATGAAGAAACAGAACTATAATTTATTGAGTTATAGTAATGAAAATATCTAGCAGAATCAAACAAAGGAAAACTTAATCCAACTCCTGCATAACTTAATTGACTTGCTAGCACTGCCATTGCATAGAAGGAAGCAAACACAACAATCACAGTGGAAATCTTATTTACAAATGCATAAGATAAATCAAACACTTAACCGTGTTAACATAGCGTATGCTAGAAGTTTATGGACTGCACTCACTAAACTATCCTTACTAAAAGGGTGGGGTGGGTGATAACCTTAAGCATAGCAGTTACAATAACACATTGTTCAGCCATAATATCTGGAGTCGGTGGCCTTGTTATCAAGTTACCCACTCTTCTGACTAGTTGGGAGAACCGCCCGCTCGTTGGATCCTCAAGATCCACAGTTCTTGTGATGTCACCTTCATTATACATTAGAGACTGGAAAATGAAAATATGTAAACACAAAAACCAACAAACAAACAACTGGCTTTGGATACCATAAACATAAACTCATTCACACTCACCAGTACATCGTCAAGACATAAAGGGGTTAACCCTCCTCGATTAAACCAATCATTCTTGACCTGAAAATAACAAATTTAAGGTGAGAGGGAGACAAAGGAAGGAAATTTAAAATGGGAAAACCTAGTACCTCGTACTTGGTACTAAGTTAGTTAGGTAGATACCTGGGAGGGTCGAATGAGGAGGAGGCGAAAATGGGTGACGATTTTGATGATGAAGTGTTTCCAGAAGCGGAAGGTGGGTTCCCAATCGCATCTTTGACCGGAAAAGGCTTTGAATCGAGCAACGGCAATCAATTCGTCGTCCCAATCAGCAACTTCCTTTGCTATGAAATCCCTAACCCTCAAATTCGTAGTTGATTCCATTTGATTTTCCAAACCAAATCACTTCCTTTTCCCCATTTCTTTTCTTTCTTCTCCCCTAAACTAAACCCTTTCTCGTTGCTACGCGCTAACTTCTAACAAATAAAAAACTTTCTTTCAAAAACCCATAGTAATTCAAATACTATTAGTGGTTTGTTTCCGTTTTAAATTACGACAAAATTAATATTTTAACTCGTGAAATTTACGGGATAAATATTTATTTTATATAACTAAAATTTATAGTATAATTAAATTTTACAATAATAAATATTTTTTAGTATAGAAATTATATTTTAGACTTGCAATAAATAATTTATATTATATATGATTATTTTTAAAAAAAATGTTAATTTAATTTATTTAAAACTATCACCCAACACAAAAATCAAAGGCTATCAAACATGTTTAGGCTCATTTAAAATTAAAACTATTTAACTTATTTTATCTCAAACTAAATTTTAGGGTGTTAAATGATTAAAACAAGTTTAAAGAGACGTAAAGAAAATGTTAAATTATAAGGGACAAAGTATAATTTACTGTAATAGAATAAAATCTATACCTAAATTCATACATGGATGTATAACAATTTTAACAATTTTAAAGTTTGATTATAGTATATATGAACAATTTCATCAGTCTAATTTTAAAATGCATCACTTTTAATTCTTATGTGTTATCCAAATTACTTTTTATCTCTTTATAAAGTATTATCTAAACTACTTTAAATATTAAAAGTGATGTATTTCAAAATTAAAAAAAAAATCTAGTATAACTAAAACCAAACTTACAATATACTACACCTAATGGGTATTGGCATACTCAAACACAAACTCATTAAACTTATTAATCTAAGGTAAAAGTAGAGGATTGAATATATAATTCATCGAAATTTTGACTTACTATACTGGACCAATTTATTGCAGTTATTATCCATGATTTATATTTGTCTTTCTTTTGACAAACTAGTAACTAAAGATGTTATTTTAATGAAAAAAATTAACTATAAAATTAAAGGTGTAACATTTAATTTATTTAAAATGCTACTAACAAAATTGGGAGGGGGGAGGCCCAGAAGGGTTGTACATGCATGGAGTCGTAACATGAGAAATGAATAATAAGAAGGCTTATTTTTAAAACTGATAAAAAAAAAACAGTAAAAGGCTAATTTGTTGATTATGTTGATGGGCAAATATTTTATAAGCCCAAACCCATGCTGTTTGTCAAGGGTGGGGAAAAATATATAATGAAATGGGATTTTCTTCCTACACTATATACATTTCAACATACACTATATATTTTGTATTAATGGCAAAAATACCCCTAATGTAAAATATTAAGGACAAAAATTATTAATCCAATTTGTTGCTGCTATGTTCTTCCGTTTTGTGTCACTGGGTGATTTCCTTTTTCTGTGAAGCATTGTGGTTGCATTCATTGTTGTAGTAGTGGTGACAGTGCATTCGTTAGTTACCTGCGTCGTCGGAGCTATCTTGGTGGTGGTTGTTGGTGGTTGATGGCGTCCTGCCGTCGACTTAAGTTTTTGATTCCATACGGATCAACTGATCCGTATGAACCATATGGATCAACTGATCCATATGGTTCATACGGATTAGCTGATTCGTATAGTTTAAATGACAGCTGTATTTTTAAATAAATTGATGAAATTAAATTTAAAAAGGTTTATAATGGTTTAAAATGAATTTTTAAAAAAATAGTGTATTCCTTCTAAAATCCGGGGAAGATTTAGTATGGATAAATTGGATACTTAGGTATGTCATATCCCATTAATTGCATTCGGTTGGTCAACACATTGTTCTAATGAAGCGAAACAATGGCCAACTCCTTATATTGATCAAATGAGGATGTATAGTGATTCCATAACCGTACGCACTTACCATGTCAATTTAGGAGATGATTAATAAATTATGTGTGCTGCTTTTTTTTGGAAATGCAACAAATAATGAACTATACTATTCCAATAGCTGTGTAATATACACTACGAATTGATATAATGTGTACGAAACTGAACATTTGAACTTAATTAAAAGGTCACTAAAAAAAATAACAAGCGAAATGTAGAAACAAACTACACGTTCCCATGTGGAATCACACTAAACACTCAGTGCCACGAAAGTCAACATGCCCGATCAACCTGTCTCCTCTGTCTATCCCTTAACCGACTGGTTCAAACAAACATGTTCCCCTCTGGAGTCACACTATGTGCCATGTGCAAGAGGTGTTGTGTAGCATCATACGCATCTGTGCCCGGGGTCACCATACGCATGTCTATCATGTGCTGCAACCCGTCGGCTAGCCTTTCGCACATACCCTGAAACAATGATATAACATGTCATGCTCATTACTTACTTTCATTGGAACAATGTGTTGACCAACTGAATGCAGTTAATGGGATAGGACATACCTAAGTATCCAATTTATCCATACTAAATCTTCCCCGGATTTTAGAAGGAATACACTATTTTTTTAAAAATTCATTTTAAACCATTATAAACCTTTTTAAATTTAATTTCATCAATTTATTTAAAAATACAGTTGTCATTTAAACTATACGGATCAGATAATCCGTATGAACCATATGGATTAGCTGATCCATATGATTCATACGGATCAGATGATCCGTATGATTCATACGGATCAGATGATCCGTATGAACCATACGGATCAGATGATCCATATGGTTCATACGGATTAACTGATCCATATGGTTTGTACGGATCAGTTGATCCCTATGGAATCAAAAACTTACGTCGACGGCAGGACGCCAGCAACCACCACCAGGATAGCTCCGACGACGCAGGTAACTAACAAATGCACTGTCACCACCACTACAACAATGAATGCAACCACAATGCTTCACAGAAAAAGGAAATCACCCAGTGACACAAAACGGAAGAACACGACAGCAACAAATTGGATTAATAATTTTTGTCCTTAATATTTTACAGCAAGGGTATTTTTGTCATTAATACAAAATATATAGTGTATGTTGAAATGTATATAGTGTAGGAAGAAAATCCCTAACGAAATTGATCAATAATAAACAGTACGCTTTTGCTATTTACTCCTCCTAATTTATTAAGCACATCCTCTTTACGTTTTTTTTTATATTTTAATACCAAAATATCCTATTGTATACAAATAATAAAAATCCTATTTTTGTATCCACCTTCATTTTCTTTAAACCTTAGTTTTGCACCCTCCATCTTCACTATGACACTTGTTAATTGAAATGAATTAATAATTAATTTATATTATCATTCTTTTTAAAAAAAATCAAATGATGTAAATTTTTTTGTTTGGGAAATATGGCATTATTCATAACAAAAATAATTAAAAACAAATTTAATTTCTCTAAAGTGAAAAGTATTAAATGTAAGAGAATGAAATTGGATCTTTTTATTTGCCATATGTATTATCCATGTGATGTAATCTTGTTTGTGACATTATCAAGCATTAAACATAAGGTATGCATCTCTAGTACCAGAGATTGGAAGTGTGATTTATTACATTGCGGAAGCTACACTAACCAGTCTATCCTTATTTTAATGTGAGTTGAATTTATGAGATATTTTATTTTAAATTAAAGATACATATATTTTTATTGTCACTTTACATACTTTATTACTTTAGAACATATGTTAAATCAAATTTTATCTACACTGTCTCAAATTGGCTTCAAATACCCAGCTTCATGTTTAAATTTTCAATGCCCATGGCTGACCAAACATATCACATCAGAAATTAATTTAGTGTGGTCGTAATGAATGTGCTCTGCATGCATCATCGGGTTTATCTGAGTTGTTATGTTCTGGCGAGGAAGGTTAATGTATTGCTTTTGTATGTAGTAGGGTTGGTTTTTCCTGTTCTGCAAACTCATTTGCTCTTTCATACTCTGTCATTATATCTTGAAGAACCATGTGTGCATGTTAATTTGGACATTCACTCGGTTTGGTATGGACACTTCAGATGGTTAATTCGTGGAGTATAGGGCACTGTTGTTTTTAGTCACATTTTCAATCATATTCGGTCCCATGTGAATGTTTATAGATGTGTTATTAGTTGTGTGCATTTTTTTGTTATGTTCATCTGAGTATTCAATAAAATTTATTTTGAATAAAAACAGATAGAGAACGGATTAAATAAAAAAAGATGGGAAAAAACTTTGGAAAAGAAAAGAATCCTTAGTGTTTAAAGAACATAACAATTGATAACTAATTTTAATTGTGCTTATAAAGAGAGATCTTAGTCCTCAGATGTGACAAGAAAATAAGAACAGAAAGAACTTTGAATGGGAAGGGAGAAGGAAGAGGAGAGAAAGAGAGTGGGAAAAGGGACTACGCGCGAGAGTATAGGAATCATTGGGGGGATGCATATTATTTGAATTTAATTTAGTGGATAACCCATCATTGAATGATCGAGAATTTTTAGATGAATTGAGTGATTAAAATGCACGCATACAAGAATTTCCATTTTATTTGATACGCACATTAAATATATAAAGACTTTGTTAAGTCTCCTAATATTAGCATCATCGATGTAGTTTTCATTCTCCCTACCAGAATGCTCACAAACTCAAAAAGAAAAAGCAAAAGCAAGCTAGAGGGTAGAGTCACGTTAAATACTACAAAGAAGAAGTCAATTAACTCAAGTCAATTTTGCAAAATACTAATATGGACATGACTTATTTTTTATATTATTATTTTTTCAATGTTTGGTTCAATTCGTTCTTGTTGCAAATATATATATATATATATATATATATATATATATATATATATATATAAAGTCCGAATACGTATTAAAATGCATATATCTCATAAAGGTCTTTAAAAGTATCAAAAATATAATTGTTAATATTAAAAAGCTATAGATTTTTAGTAAATTAGCATGTATGTATTAAATAAATATATCATAAATATTAACATAAAAATAATAAATATATTATATTGTAAAGCTTTAAATAATTGCTAATTAAACATAGGTCGTAGGCTAAAATTATATGCTTTATTAAAAGATTTAGGTTTTATTGTAATTAATAAACTCTTTCATCAATAGATTAAATTGAAGTAGGTAAAAATAAATTAAATTGTAGTTCCGTACGTCATAGGTCGCACATCCTATTTCCATTCATTCTCTACAGTGAAATGGTGACGCACATTATGTAGTAAATCATTAGTTGATGAGACCAAACCTTGAGCATGGGAAATTAATCCTACATCTTCAAAGTTGATATCAGTGAAGAAAATGATGTAATGTTGATGAGTGTTGACTATCATTTCCCACTAAACTCAAAGTTAACACGGTCGAACTTTTTCTTTTAAAATTAGTTCTTGATTTATATGAATTAATTAAAGATGCTCCAATCCTCTTGTATTAGCTTTCTTTCTTCAAATTAAAGTCATTTTGTAATAATGACTGCGTGCTATTCTCCCTCTTGGTTCCTCTTTTCTCTTCTAATTTTCATTTTTCCATGCCATTAAACTTGACTTGACCGTACATACTCGTGAAAAAAAGTGACATGCCTTTCTCTCCTTAAAAAGCCGAGCATTCTCCCTTATTTCTAACATATCTAACTGTAGTAAATCAAAATCGGACGTGGGAAAATAAATTTTGACAACATTGTAAGAATAGCATCATTATGACAAAAAGTAATGGACAGTACGTCACTAATTATGGTGGTAATTGAGTCTATCAGCCTTATAATTAACCCATTTAAGATTTGATACATTGAATATGACCAGGAATTTCTTTATCTTTTTCTTAATTGCCAATTATCTTTTGTACTATAAGCATATTGCAGTTATAAATTAGACAATATCAGTGACACATGCATGTGCTAAATTACCTTTAACACTAATGGGTCTTTATGGACGAGTTATAATTATGGTTCGAGTATACAAAAGTTCAAAATCCTTAAAATATATAATATTTATAAATTACATTTCAAAATTTATGTGTATAAGGAAAATAATATTAAAAGAAGAATTTATTTTTTTATAAATAATCTCGTATTTATCAAATATGAATATTGTAAAGAAAAAAAAGGGGGTTCAATTCACAACTTAAGGGAAGGTCTTCTTGAATAGACCCTTCTATGTGGTGGAGCTTATTAGCATTGAGGAACATGGGATGTTTCCTAAAATAAATTGTGGGATTTGAGAGAATTAGATGTTGATCTGTTGGACGTCAACATCAAGGAGTCCATAGTAGCTGGAGGCCTGGGCAATATAAAAATGTCCAATAAGGCAATGACATATGTGAAATTATTATTAGCAATATTTAATAAGAGCTTAGCACAATGGCTAATCCCATTATCTCAAGGTGATGGTTGATGTTTCTTGTCAATTAATTGGTTGTCATCCTTTAGGAAAGGGATGGGTTAAAGAGATAATGAAACGAGGCAAATGAAGGCACCCCTCACTTATGTATTGAAGGACACGTTAATGATGGTCCCTTCAGACTTCAAGTAACCTGTTGATTAGAATCTACAAAGTTAACAATTTTGTAACTTCCCCCTACTAATAACACATCCCATCAACACCCAAATAGCATTGATTTTCTTTTCTTTTCTTCTTTTAAAGAAGAAGGGCTTGCCACCAAAGAGACACTTCATGGTTCGGAATCATTAAAAAATGGTAGTAATTATTAATTCATTAAGGGAGAAATAAATGAAATTTTATGTTTATTATATCGTGGATTTAATTCATTGCACTCGGTACATATCTCATCACAACTTTAACGATTCAGGAATATCAAGGAAAAAGTCAAGATCTTTGTAATTTTAGTCAAAATTTTACTCACAAGAAAAAAATTAAATGCTACTTAATGAGAATGCATGAAAAGGATAAGAAAATTATACTATCAGTCAAATATAAATTATTCTATCATTATAAATTATTATATTATTTTAAATGTTATATTTAAGATATTGTGTAATTTTTTGAATGTAATTAAAAATGTTTACATCTATAGTACTCTATCAAAATTAATTTTTATATTTTACAATATATGTTAAATTAGTACACTGTGATCATATAGTAATTCAATTATTTGCAAGGGATATATGCCGATTCAATACCAATATTAATAGCATGTTAGAGTTATTTCAATAATAAACAAAAGTTACATGTAACGAATGTATACTAAGAAAAAAATTATAATAAAGAAGTATACATGTAATATTCTCAAAAGCTCTATACAATAAATTTATTTGAAATAATTACTATTATTATTATTGTAATTTGTTTTTAAATTATAATGATTGAAATTATTATGATTGATTGCTAGTAATCAGTTTTTAAATAGTAATTCTTAATTAGCAAAATTCATCAATTTAAATTGAATAATCCTATCCATCACTACCATCAATCACATATTGAACCAAATGTATCTTCATTGCATGTTTCGGATATATGTCCCAACATCATCAATTACATGCATAAGTTATTTATCAATCAGTGGGTTTCCCTGGATATATGCATCAAGGATGTGAACAAAGTTTTTCAAACGTCGAAAGTCTCATCATATATACCTCAATACTCATTTTCCAAGTTTCTTCTACCTCAAATGTTTTTGAAGGACACTCCCAAAGATATTCTATCACTTTCAACATTTTGTCATCTGCGTAACCCAACACCATCGAGCTCTTGTTATTTTCATCATTACCTACTCAGAATCATGACATGGGTCGTAAGAATAAGGAGGAAGATGATGATAACAACAATAATAACAACAATGATGATGGTGATGATAGTCATGGTGGTGATGATATCCCTCAACAACAACAAACAATTACACGTGATCGTCTTAGAACAAGAGGAGGAAGAGGTCTTAGAATAAGAGGACAACAACTATCACCAAATCAAGTGCAACAAAATGAAAGACCTCGACACACATACAGAAGAATTTGTTGTAGGGCATCATCCCGCTATTAATATTTTTCTTAAACAAATATGTGTATTACATTTTTTTATTTAAATCTTTTGTTTACATTATTTTTCTAGTTTATAAATTTTTTAATAATAGTCCTTCATATTAGTAAAAAAATAATAGAAAATATTAAATAAAACAATATAAAGATATAGAAAAACATTAAATAAAACAATATAAAGATATAGAAAAACATTAAATAAAACAATATGCAAAAATATAAAATATTAAAGAAAATAATATACAAAAATATAAAAAATATTAAATTAAATTATAAATTAAAACTAATTTAAATTTGTTAAAAAATAATTTTAAAAAAATTATGACTTTAAAGTTATAAATTGGTTTAAGACTTCTAATAAATATTTTAAAAAAATTAAAATACTTTGAGGTCTAAAACCAATTTACAACTTCACATTAAAATTAAAAAAATTAAAAAATCATAAGTCCTTTACTTTTTTACAACTTTAATAAAAAAAATTAAAAAATTAAAATCATGTAATTATTTATGACTTCGTCGTCAGAAGTAGTAGAGTATCCTACTACTTATCTCTATTTGAGTATTAATTTAAAATTTGTCTCCATTTGATGAAATACAAAAAAGAAAATTTGTCCCATTTTGATAACTTTCCCGTGAATTTTCCATGGTGAGAAATTAGTATGTATTTTTTATATTTCATATTAGTTATGTGTTGATGCAGTGTAAAATTGATTAAAGTGGACTGAAAAGTCAACATTATCCTTATTTGACAAACAAGCACACTTTTTCATATGAAAATAGTCTTGTTTGTAATTTTCATTATGCTTAACCTTTTGGCATTTTGTTATATCTTACGTTTAGGGTTTTCCAGCAGTAGTGTTTTTCTTATTTATATGTATCTAAGATTTCTTGTGACAACAAATTTTGATTGAATTATAAAATTTGAGAATTTTCTCAATTTTTTAACCTCTCAATATTCTTTCAAATGAACAAGTTGTTGAATCCTTACTCCATTCCATCACGTTGCACTATGTAGATGTGAAATATGAAAAACTCAGTATTTTCTAGATAAATACTACACCTGATATATATATAAAAAAAAAAAAACTTTTTACACCAGTTTTAATTATAATTAATGTAAAATTTGACTTTTTACATTATTTATGATCACAACCAATATAGAAAATAGACTTTCATCATTGTATATATATACATCTTGTATAGCAAGATACATTTGAGAGAATTAGTTTTTATTATTGAATGAAAAGAAGAAAAAAAGTAAAAATACACTTGATCGATCGGCTAAAAAATAGTGCATCTAAGAATACCGAAAAGATGATATGGTTCCATGATGAGGTTTATGATCAAGTAACATGTGCCTATTAATTAAGACAAGAAAATAACACAAGGTAAACAAATACGATCAACAAATTAACATAGGTAAAAAATGTAAAATACAAAATAGACAAGAAAATGAATTTATCTATCTATTCAAATTTCACGTAGAGATATTTTCCTACATTGCAAAAAAAATTACGTAAATTTTTTTGAAGGTCAAAAGTGTATATATATATATCATATCAGTTAAATTTGAAATTGTTAATTAAGTTTGAACATCCCACACCAATCAGAAAAAAATACATATAAAAATATAATGATATCATGCCAAATACAGTCATAAAACGGTTGAAAGAGCACACAATTATATATATATATATATATATATATATATATATATATATATATATATATATTGATCATAGTTGCAGTCAATCCTTAAAATGTCGCAGATTATTATAGTTTAATTTAGCGTCAACAACGTACCCTTTGAGCTGGAGAAGTCAGCAGGTGGCCATCAAAATAAAATAATGGCAGACACAGGCGTACAAATGGAAATTCACCCGTCCTTAGTTCACACCGGAAAATATAAACATATAAATTAATTAGTCTCGGTTTCACATCAACTGATCATTAACTTGCAGTGAATAAAATAATTAGCAAATGGGTTAAAACGGATTTGCCGACAGCCACTGTGTACGATAAATTGCTTGTATCAGAGGGCAATGTATCAACGGTAATTAACTATGTTCACATCAAGTCACTTCAAATTGTAAAAGAATTGAAGAAAACAATAATCACATCAAGAGACTTTGACTTCTAATCAAAACTGTCACTTGATTATATATATGGAGAACATGATCAAATAGTTACACCAGATATTCTGTGACGCTTATAGTATTGGTACATTGATACAGTAAATAGGTATAAAACCCACACTTCCTTTTAACACAAAAGGACTGAGTGTAAACCCTAATTAACTTGAATTCCAGAGTGGTGTGTTGAATGTTTTTGTATCGGGATGGAACCTTGTTCGTATGGTTGAATTGTAAAGATAATAACCGCGAGGATCCCAATACTTGAGTTTTGGAGGGTTTTTACATGTATTACCTTTCGCCCATGGAGAAGTTTGTTGGAGGACTAGAAGGATGACGTGGCAGACGAGCAGCTTGTTAAGACTCAGCAGACAAATACCCAGATTTTGGCAAGTATAATAATGTTATTATAAAAGTAATGTAAATCATATCATATATATATAAATATTTAATGTATATAATTAATAATTCAAATACATGGAGATGGAGGGTGTGCATGTGAATAGGTATATTCTATTCCATTGGATGGAAATGATGTCTATGGCATAAGTAGTTGTACAATCTCATCACTTTCGGAATTACTCATTGAAGAGGGTCCCATGTGAGGAAGGAAGGATCATTGGCCCCCATGCAAATGCAAGCATAGAGATTTCTTATGTGCATTGGGTCCTGCATGCATGAGCTAAGCTATGTCCCATTCCTCTTCATCCATCTCTAAAGACCAATAATTGAATCCAAAGGTTTGTTGCATGTATGGCTCAGCTGAGTGTTGCCGCTCTCTGCAACTTCCTTTTTTGAAAATTGAAGATATCATATATTGCACATGTGTGTACTCATCCTTAGGCTACACCCTAAGTATGTTTAGAGGTGCACTTAGGGCCCATAAATGTAAGGGCCCAAATTTTTATTTTGTTATAATATTCTAAAAAAAATCATTTTAATATGATTTACCAATTTACATACTAATCAATTAAAAAGAAATAGTTCACACACCAATCACCCTTTCAGCTTCTTCGATCTCCATTTCTTGATATAACACACCCAAGGACAATTCCCAAATGTCAACGTCAAATTTAAAGGTTACAAGCAATTCAACATTGAATTTCCATCAAGTTACTCAATAGTCTGCACCACTTTCTAACTTTGTGAAAATGGTAATATTTTTTTCCTGATAAAAAGTGTGGAAAGCAAGGATACAAAAGGAAAAGGAAGAATCCAAAAAAAAATAAAAAAATAATACACTAATTATTAGTATATAAGAGACCCTGTATTTATTATTTTGTACTAGACCCATAAAATATTAAGACCGATAGATCCAAAAAAAAGTGTTGTGTGTATCAGCTCTATCTCTTTTTAAATCAGTAATCACTTTTTTTTTAAGATTAGTGAATTATCACTTTTATTAATTATCATACTAGTAGTTATCACTTTTAATATAAAATATTATTTTTATGTAATAAATTCCTAGGATGCTAGCTAGTATAAAATTATTTAAAATATTTTTAAGGGATAAAAAATCATTTTCTATTAAAAATAGAGAAAAAAATCAAGAATCAAATTTATATAGCATTTATAGAAAGGTAATTTTACTATGTTATTATTAAAACTTATTCAGAGGTTATTTTTAATTAAAAAATATCGAATATTTTTAAAGTGATTTTCTTTTTTAACATATACAATTTTTTTCTAATTTATAAACATATTTTTAATTAAAAATCTTCTTTAAAAAAATAGCCTTGGAACTATTTTGAATAAATTTCTCCATAAATATTTGTAAGAGAGTAAAAAAAAGAATCAAACGGTTCTCATAAACTAAATTCAAGTTATGCACTTTAACTTCAACATAAAATAATTAATGAAAAAAAAACTCTTTAGAAAGAAAGCTGCATAAATTTTTTTTGATCAGTCAGATAAATTTAATTTATTTATTTACTTGTTTTTTCTAATTGTGATTGTCAAGAAGTTATTCAAATGCTTATATATATATATGTGCTTTATTCAAATACGATTACTTGCTTCAAAATTTACAACTGTTGCCTCTTCAAATTAATCTTAGCCAGTTCAATCACAGCATGCATGCCTGATTCTGCAATCTGAGCGCATAATCAAGAGGGAGGGAAACGAATTGAATTTGGTGAGTCACTTTGTTTGATGCAATTCTTTCTGGGAGCTGAGACACATAGATGCAATGTACTCCAAATTATGGCTAAATATGATTGACTTTTTAAGAGTTCGTTTTCACCTTAAGTTACTTGCACTGAGGAGAGAATAGTAATTGTCATGCTTATAAAAAAAAAAAAGTACAACTGACATAACTCAGCTCAAAGAAATAATGATTCAATGAATCTCTTTGTATTTAGTAAACTTAACATAAGGCAGTTGATTTTAATTTTATGTTTGTGGAATAATGTATAACAAATAATTCTATGACCATATTGAAGATGCTATCTCATGATCACAATAACATTGGAGTTAATAAGTTCCCGCAATCGTCGCTTCGTCTTTTCGTGTAACTATCAATTAGACTTTTCATAAATAAACGACCAGTGTATTTAATACTCTCAGATTTCATTTCATAGTCATATATGTACAAAGCAATACCACATGCATATGAAGCTATATATATCGTTATAGCTAGCTAAGTGTTAAACGTTTTTTTCTAGAATCATCAATGAATTTACATTAAAAAAATCATTAATGATTTGATTTGATGTTAATATATAGCAGCATTAACTCAATAGTCAATAAATACACTAGATGGAGTGCATTATAAGCATCATCATGAGACGTTATTGTAAGGAACCATACAAAAGGAGAACGAAGCAGTTTGAACTTTAAAGGTAATAGCGTAATGAAGTTGTCTCTCTTTAATTAATTCAGCAACTATTGTTTGAATTGACACCCGGTAGTTACCAGTTATTTGGGGATCCATAGCTTCCCCTGTGAAAGTAGTGCTTCCCTTTTTGGCATTATATTTCCTTGGTCCGAGGATGATCGTTTGGACTCCAATTTATTTTTTTTAATCAGCAAAATAAGATATATATTGAAATATATATGTAGGATACAAAGAGTGCCACAACCTATGTATAAGTATTGGTCATCATGACTGAATACACCAATCCTAAATCAAGGTTAAAATATATTAACATGTAGATGTAAATATTAAGTAATCATGGAGATAACAAGAAAAAGCCACTTCCCCTTCTATTCCATCAAGACAATTGTTGTCAAACGTAACCCTCATTGTGTCTAACAAATTAATTTCCCAGCTATCTTTCTTTTCCACTTATCTTTATGATACTTCCAAAAAATCAACCGTTACAACCTCCCTTGTATTCTAAAAAAGCTGTTGATACCATATCACTCCAGGTAGCCAATAAAGGAAGAGTAATAAAAGCGCATAGCAATTTATGTTCCCTGCATGCCACCAATAGCAACATATATACAGCACGAGAAAATCTTGTTAAAAAGCGGGGATTCCATCGGACAGAACAATAGCAACAGATAAAGGAAATTGAACGCGATAAATGGACACAAATATTTTACGTGGGAAAACCCTGAGGTAAAAACCCACGGACAAGAGTAGAAAAATTTTCACTATGGGAACTCCAACACTACAACCTCCCTTTATCACAAGGAAAGAACAATTTTATCTCTCTC
>PYAF01002464.1:726230-746287 GCA_007407185.1 Glycine tomentella
AAACCCACGGACAAGAGTAGAAAAATTTTCACTATGGGAACTCCAACACTACAACCTCCCTTTATCACAAGGAAAGAACAATTTTATCTCTCTCTTGAACTAGGGAATACTCCTCACAAAATTACACTCAAGAATAATATTATAACAAATAATATTATCAAAGAGAAGAGAAGAACTCAAGTGTGGGATGCAGCTGCTGTTGCTGCACCTACTGAAACCGAATGAATTCGCTTCTTTATTTAGAAGCTGAAAACGCGTGTGCACAGTAAAAAGTTACTGTGCACTTTGAAAATTTCGCCTCTGCTTTCGGTGTGCACAGTAAAAAGTTACTGTGCACTTTTTGAAAAACTGCGCATATGCTTTCGGTGCACACGGTTTCAACAAATCTAACCCAGTTCATGCAGAAAAATATCATCTATTAATTCAATCAAGGGAGAGCTGAGGTAAGAGACTAGTCAAGGGGGGCACCCCGATTATTTATAAGGGAAAATGGCCCTAATTATATGAAGCAAGAAGGGACCCTATTTGGCACAAGACATTAATTATTTTGATCGATTATAAAAATTATAAGCATACTAATTTTCTCTTTCATCTTAGTTTCATATCATCTTATACTCATTAATTTTTCCTTCACACACTTATTACATCTATCATTTTTTTTCTCTGCTTTTTTATTTTTATTTTCTCATACATCCTTCCTCTTTTCAACCAAAATAGACTAAAAAAATATCATAATTTGATGATTATGAAAAACCCTATTTCTAGAATAAATGTCAAACTTGCAATAGACATTTATTTTTGTGAGAACTATTAGCGTGTTTGTATTGCGGTTTGATTTAATTTTTTAATAAAAAATTATCTAAATTAAATATTATAAAAAAAAAACTTGTGAATAAGTCTAATTCAACTTATATATAATTTTAAATTCGAAAACAGAATCAAATTGAATTTTTACAATTTAGTTTAATAATTTTTATATTTTTTAACATGATGTAAAAAAATAATTTATACAATGTTTCTGAATAAAAAAAATACAAGGTTTTTAAGTTTTTGATTTTTCATTATTTTATCCACTTAGTCATTTATTGCAGTTTAATTTGGTGTCCAACACTCGTAAAAACTTATATTTGTTAGAAAAGATGAAGAACAAATAATCATTTATATTTAACGATAAACAATTAAACACGACTAATACATATAAAAATTAACTAAAAAAGCATTAATCGATCTTTTTTTTATGCAGTTTTTTCTTGTCAGCAAAAATATATGCATTAATATTTATATGACACAAATTGTGTATACAATCCATGTACATGTACAAACTTAACCGAAACACACGTCCAGCTTCCAACCAATGAGAATAAATATCTACTAACCAAGAGGAAGAGGTGAATACACAAAAATGCTAACCAACTATATGTTTACGTATAAAACTACTAAAGTTTATCCCACAATATACCAAATCCTCGCATTAAAAACACATCAATCACCGAAATCAGCCACCAAAGCATTTTTCGTGCAGTTCGATATTTCCCATTTTCTTTATGGAAGTTCATTTCATCAATAAAATCCTATACTTGATTAAATGTTTTGCAAAATTTATATGTCAAAATTTATACTCAACTAAAACTGCATAATAAGTAATTAATAGTTTATTTGCGAGATTGCTGCCTCATATTTGCCGTAAACTCGTGTAGATATTTCTTTTTTATGATGATACGTGGGAATCGAAGATAAGTATGGAGAGTTTACAAAAACTCGTGTAAATATTAGATAATTTAAAAGGAAAAGCAAAAAAAAAATTAAATTCTTGTGAGAATATTTTAAATTTATATTTATTTTCTCTTCTACTTTTTATTTTCTTTTTAGTTTTTAGTATTTCTCTTCTTCTTTCTTAACATATCACTTATCATATCATTCATTTTTTCCCTCTATTTTCCCCCCTTCTTATCTTTCTCTCTCTTCTCTTCTTATCAATCCATCCCAAATTAGGGTTTTAAGTTTAGATTTTTCCTTCTTGCAAATATGAATCCTATCCTTCTTTTTATTTTGTGTGAAATTCACATATATGGGCAATGTACGCAAAATAATATGAAATGCTATACAAGTCAGCTTCAATTTATAATTTAGAAGGGACGAGTAAAAAGTGTAGCAAAATACCAAAAATTTAAACTTATACCAAAAAACCGTTAATTAGCTTATATTTTCCCTTTTCACCGTACGAATCAGTTCGGAGATCAAGTTCTAACATCATTTTTTTTTCATATGGTGATTTTCATTTCTCAACACAATATTACTAATTAGTTTTGAACACTTATCGATTCTGTCACTTTAAAAAATGGCATCAAGATTTTAAATAAAAATTTAAAGTTAAAATTAAAGGTATTATTTAGAACCTCAATTTACTTTTTAAAATAATAAAACTAACAAGGAGACAGTCAAAATTAATTGTTAATTAGTGATACAAAAAGTTGAAGAAAAAGACAATATAATTGAGAGACACTTTCATAATTATTGACAAATTTTAAATGATTTGTTTACATTAAAAAGAAATAAAGTGTTATATATGATCAAATTACACCAAAGTGTCAAATTAAAATTTGATTGTATCACACACACAGAGATATATCCAACATTTAGAAAAATAGAATATAGTTTTTAAAATAAAAAAGGAAAAGTTGAGACAATGAAAACTTGAGTATTAAAACTACTAGTATCAAATGAGACAATGCTGAGGTTGCACCACCATGATGATGTTAATATACAACATATATATACATATATATATGTATGTATATATATATATATTGACAAGGTTACTCAAGGGAGTGATTTTGAAAAGTTTTAAAAATTCATACATAAAGGGAATTTTGAAAAATATAAAAAAAAATATAAATAAAGGGAATATAAAAGTCAAATATGTCTGCCTATTACACAGGAACTGACAAATTAAGCCGGGCAATTTAGAGGAACACATGAACTTAGGATGAGTTTGATTGTCAAGAAAAAGTAAGAAAAAAGGAAAAATACATAAGGCACCTAAAAGTATTTGATTGATAGGTCAATTATTCTACTCTTATGATCTGAGAAAACAATATAATTTTAGTATGAATAATATGTTATAATGAGATATTGTTTTATTAATTATTTTAATATCTAAAACGTGAATTAATGTATTTTATATCTTAAAAATACAAATATATTTAAATTTTTTATTTAAATAAAAAGGATTTATAAAAAGATGTTGGTGTATTTAACTAAGATATCTTTCAGAAAATAAAATATACGTAAAATATATTTTATAGGAAAGGCCAAATCTCTCTATTGTCAACACTAAATAATATAATATTAATTATTCTAAAAAATTAAAACACCAAATAAAATTAATAAATCTGTTCAGTGTTCAGTCTCTTATTATGTGTTATTAAATTATCTCATTTTCCCACTGTCGGTAGCCTTTTTGATATTCTTATATAAATAAAGAATATTTTGATTGGTTAAAATTTTCTGTTCAAAACACGTGCTACTGTTCTATTTAAACAATAAATTATAATATCGAACAAAATGCAAAATATTAATACTATGTTTTGAGTAATATTTATTTGGATACCATTTACATTTTCTTTTGGTTGTTGTCCTGGATAATAATAGTTGGCATTATTTTACACATTTTATGACATATAATGAGAACGGCAGAGATAGACTCATTATTCCATCGTTAGTTAATCATCGATTTTTTTTTTATTGGTTGTATGCATACGTACGTAATAAATTATAAAATTAATTTTTAACTTTATAATAAGAAAATATAACTTTATTTTTCAGCTTATGGCCATTGGCCAAATCCAAAAACGTCTGAACATGAGGTTTAAAAGCTAATTGATCGAGTTTGAATTCGAACGATATTTAAGAAACAAGTCATTCTCCATAAATGATGGCTGTAACTAAAAAGCTTAATATAATTGAATCTCCCATTGATGAAAGATTCCGAGGAATGACATAATGCGTGGAGGTACAATGATAAACCAGTCCTAGCTTCAATAATCGGAGTGAGAAAGTTTAAGACAATCTAGGGCCCAAGAAGAAGACCTACACATCAATCCTTATCTATGGTGGAGCAACAAGGACACTTTAGAGCCATGAGATAAATCGAACCACTCAAAAATTAGATCATTTTTTTCTTTGCATCATGCGTTTCTTCTTTTTTGTTTTTGTGGTTGCTACTAGCCATATTAAAATATCTTTCTGGCAACATAATTTTTTAGAGGGTAAACTAATAAGTGTGTTTGACAAATTATTTTATTTATTTATAAATTATTTAATTCCTTTATAACTTAATTAGATTAAATAGATGTGTTTGCCAAATGTATTTATTTTATTATTTTATAACTTTATTTTACATACTATTTAAAGTAATATTCGAATGAACCACTAAGTTGACGAAGTAGTGGATAGTTAGGGTAATATATACAAAGTCATAGGTTCTCTATTCACTACAAACATTGTAAATCACAAAAAGTAATATTTGAACTTGTAATTTGTAGTTTATTATCATTTTTTTCATTTTTATTCATAGCACTTTAATAAAATTTCTCACATAATATATCTTTCAATACTGTACTATTTGTTTTAATTATTCTATTATTTATACAATATATTTAAAATTTTAATAGAATATTTAATCTTTAAACAAAAAATACAAAGACAATATATAAACTAAAAATATAAACTGTAACTACCTAAAAATCGTAATATAAGAACAAAAAAAAACCTGTGTACAAATATTTTTTGTCTATAAATAGAAATATTTAAAAATATATATAAAATGAAAATAGTTTACAAACAACTGACATACTGTATTATTTTAGTCGTTTTTTTTATCCACTAGTTTAATAATTAATTTTATCAAATACTTTAAATTTAATAAGTTAATTTTAAAACTTTAATTCAACTTTAAATTAAAAATTAGTTTTTCAAAATTTCAATTAATTTATCAATTATTTTTGCCAATCACACCCAAAATCAAATTAATACCATCACTTATAATTATCATCACGTGCGATCGTTGTCACGTTGTTTGTTTTTAGCTGTTTTTCTTCTATAAAACAATTTTATTCCAATTTAGAAATGAATTTTCAATGACCATAATAAGATATCAAAAGTTAGAAATAAATTGAATACCAATTATGTACTCAAGCTTTTTCTTTTTCTTTTTTCTTTCGAAATAACTACACAAATTCGAAATGTCAATTGACTTTGTATAATATCATTGTCTTTTTGTCTTTATCCACTCATATAGCAAAATATTATGAAATCTTAGCAATAGTCACCTTTTGAACTTTTGTTTTGTTCTTGAAACTGCAGCTCATTTGTTACTATGCATCCAATGCTTAGTTCCTTACCAATTATACAAAGATCATTTTATTCACTCTTACTATAATTTTAAACTTTTACCTTTAAGTCCCTTCTTTCACATTTTGATTTTTGCCAAAGTACGTATACAATTAATTGGTCGAACAAGGTACTTAAGTTACATATCATTGCTCCTTGTGCAATCACGGCATCATTGTTTTTTGTTTTCTTTTTTAAATTCTGTCAATTGTACTTCAAAGATGTTGACTAAATTATTAAATAAAGGGAAAAAGTTATTATTTCACGAATAGACAATATTCAAATTTTAATTATTAGGAAATTAATTAGTTTTTAATCAACCAACATTTTCAGAATACTTAGTTAACAAGACTTCTTCTATTATGGAAAAAAGTAATTGATAAAAAATTATAGTAAGTTGAACTTTTGGGGACCACAATGTTGGCATCCAAGCGCAAGCAGAGGTCCAGATCCAGCAATGGGGAAAATTCAACTTCTAATTAAGGTAATTGCATTTTATAAATTGATATATGTTCCTAAATCGTACTATAAAATATTACTGAGATATAATTGGGGAAGAACCGTAATGATTATGATTAAATTTATATAAAATTGTTCGTAACAGATTGATGTTGTGTTTCATGATCCCATACTTTAATATTTTTTATTGTTAATTTTGTGATTCTGAAAGGTTCTACAGTCTATGTGGGCCACAGATTCGACAGTTAATGATGTGCAATAATTCATAATGCTTCTCCTTTTCTTTGTTTTTTTTTAAATCTTATATATATATATATATATATATATATATATATGCTTTTGTGTATTTCTGTATGTGTACATGATAACATGAACTTAAAGTATCATCTCCATCATGCTCTGTTCTTTCTCTTTTCTGTTTTCTTTTTAGCTTTTGGTTATTCAAAAACAATAATTTAATTGAAACAGAATATATTTCGCATATAGTTACTTATCAAATGGGGAAGTGCCATTTATATAATGTACTATATTTTTTATTTACTTACTTTTTTATATTCCACACGAGCTCATAGTTTCTTGTATGAGATGATAAATACGAAATCAATGAATATTTTACGGGCAAAACACACATGGTGCTTGATTGGCCGATGAATAAAACCTTTGGATTTGGATACAAAATGAGTAAACCTTTAGTTTATGTTATGAGTAAAGCTATATTTTCTTTTAAAATGATATTAATCTTTTTAATACTTGATAGAAAAAAATCTAACAAGAATAAATTTACTTACTTTTTCATTTGGTAAATATAAGAATTGGTATTTTTTGTATAGATTACAAGGTATTTTTTACAAGTAATAATCATATTCAAGCTAGATAAAATCATATGAATTACACAACTTTTCTTATATATAATTACATATTTTAGTACTCGAATTTAAGATTATTAATTAAAAACTAGTAAAATAATTTTATAATTGTGCTAATATTTATTGACAAATACGACTATTCGATAATAGTTAAAAAAGGATTTAACTAATTAATCTAAAAAAAATTAGCCAATAACAAAATGGTTTCGTAATATAAGAAGTAAAACCAAAATAACTTGCGTATCATTTGTTCAGAGAAATATTGCACATGTGATGATCATACATGCAGGTGGGATGGTTGTGGACTTAATAAGATTTTAATAAATCCATTGACAAATTATTATCGACTGAATCAACTAATGCGCCCAAATGTTAGTTGTCCATAATTAAAGCTTTGCTTAAAATTGGCAGGTTAATAATTGTTAGATAGAAATGATATAAAACCCAATAATATTCAAAATGGTTAGCATTTTTTTTTTCCTTATAGAATATTTTCTAAATTTCGTTGCTATCTGCTACTGTAGATGCGTCTTTGTGACCACCGACATCCATATATATAGTTTTATTTTTTATACTGATATATATTTTTATTTAATCTAATCATTTTGTTTTACTCTACTTTCCCTTTTTTCTGGTCAATTTACTCCATAGAGTAGGTCCATATTTTAAATGAGTTCAACAAAAGGAGCACGGAGAGAAATCTATCCTTGTTGAAAATGGAAACTATGATCAGAAGGAATTAATTGACAGCACTAAATGGATTTCTACATATAAAGGGTAACGTGCATTATTTGTAATAAAATAACAAAAAAAAAAAAAAGTAAAACAACGTTCTTTCCACGTATTGATGGAACTTTTCAAAGAAATCATGACATTGGATGAATTACACATAAAGCTCAAAGCATAAAGAACATACAGAATCCTATTTTAGTTTGTTTATTTATTTTGTCATACCCCAGTTTTCCAGCTCTAGCTAAAGGGCTATTTCACTATTTGACATTTCGCTTGTCACACAGATGGGCAAAAATTAGTGTGCTTGTCGTATGGATTTGATTGAACTTGCGTCTCACTCAATCTTAATTCTTAAATCATCAGACTAATTATTCAGAATCAATTTTGTTCTTAATAAATACGAAAAAAATAACACCCTTGATAATGTGCACATCTAATTGAGATTGAATTTAAATAGGATCAAATTATATTCACTCGAATTGAAAATTAACAAGGATTACAATTATATCTGAAATTATGGGTATTCATTCAATATCGTTCCAATTTCCAACTTTGACAGAAAAAAAAATTGCTTTAAACAGGAGTAAGAGCGGATTCAAGTTTTATAGTACTTGAAAAAATAGCTTGTTTATTACTTTTATTTAAAATTTAAAATATAAATAAATAAGGACTTAGCTAATTTCAGTGTGAGAATGGTAAAAATATTAAAGAAAATCTTCTGAATCCCTCTCAACCAACAACAAAAGATGCCATTAAAAACTACGAGCCAAGTAACGTAGGTGAAATGAAAGAAAATAAAAATGAATAGTAAATGCTAAGTTAATTTTTTATATAAGTAAATCCTAAGTTAATTTTAATTTATTCTACTGAATGATTAAAAATATATATTATGCGTGAATGGTGAATTAGATCATGTTACATGAGTATCGCCCTGATCTTTTCTCACAAGACACCGAATCAGGACATAGGGAAGTGTACGGATCTAAATTGAGTTGAGGCACAAGTCTGGTTCATGAACACCTCGTACACAAATTGCTACATTTGTTATAATTGCATTTTCTTTTCTTTTTTTTTTTTCTTCATGAGGGGGTCCATAGTGGTGCTACGTAATAGGGTTAGTCAACGCTACACAAGACACTGTTTGTATTTGTACCTAACAAAAGATAACTTGTTCAGCAGAGACGTAAACCCCTGCCACTTCTCATTTCGTTCCTTCCTCCTATAACTATTGGAGTATCAATTTTCATGCTTCATTTACAAGCATGGATTGTAGTCAGATAAGTCTTTCCCTTCATAAATACAACGAGCGAAATTGCCCCACCATTACTGCTTTTTTGGATAAACCATATTATCTTTCAACAAAATTCATTTTTTAAGATACTGAAATTTATTTTAAAAAATAAACAAATATATATATATATATATATATATATTAATTGGGCAATCAAATTTTTATCACATATTTAAAAAACATGATTATTTGTCGAGCATAATTAACCTCATATTTCTGATTTTTCTCGCCTAGCTAAAATGAACCTTCCCTGAGTCCAAATCCATCCCATAATACGTACACATACTTTTAAGAGGAAATAAGAAAGAAATAGAAGAAACCTTACTACTGAGTACTATGACATCTCTCATGGAGCCTCCATCTTATATTAATTCAACTCTTTTTCTTAGCTGCCACTTCAATTTCCTGTGTTCAATTCACATAATCTCTCTCGCGCTCGCATATTCTCCCTATCACAGTCTGGTTCAGTGCCACTCCTGCTGACATTTCACCTACAAGTTCCTTTCAATAAGCCATCAGTTAATTGGAAAGGTAGTTCACCCCCTCATTGTTCGTGGGGGGGAAAAAACCACAATACAAAATGGGAAGGCACTCTTGCTGTTACAAACAGAAACTTAGGAAGGGTCTTTGGTCACCAGAAGAAGATGAAAAACTTCTGAGGCATATTACAAAGTACGGTCATGGATGTTGGAGCTCAGTTCCTAAGCAAGCAGGTACTCCAACACTCTATAGTCTATACTACACCACTTAGCATAAAATCAAGGGAAGAAAATAGTGGTTCATTTCCCTGTCAATGTCGTTTATTGGCAGGTTTGCAGAGGTGCGGCAAGAGCTGCAGGCTTAGGTGGATCAATTACTTAAGGCCTGATTTGAAGAGAGGTACATTTTCACAAGAGGAGGAAAATCTCATCATTGAACTTCATGCAGTGCTAGGGAACAGGTAAATCTAACAATCCTTCTTTTCATGATTTTAATCTCTGGCTCTCGGCCGAGGGATACCTGACCGTTGAAAAAAAGAGAAGAAAACTATTACATTTTTCTTGTGATTCGGTCATCCTAGATATCTTGACATAGATGTTCTTTTTCTTTCTTTCTTTCTCAGATGGTCTCAAATTGCAGCTCAATTGCCTGGGAGGACCGACAATGAAATAAAGAATATGTGGAATTCTTGCCTAAAGAAGAAACTGAGGCAAAGAGGAATAGACCCTGTAACACATAAGCCACTGTCAGAGGTTGAGAATGGGGAGGAGGACAAAACAAGGAGTCAAGAGTTATCCAATGAATTGAACCTCCTGAATTCAGAGAGCTTCAAGTCAGATGAAGGGTCCTATGAGCAGAGAGCATCATCATCAATTTCCCCCAAAGCCTATGAGATGGAAGGCTCTTGCAGCTCCAAGATTAACACCACCAAAAATGACACCAACTTGATGTCCAATTGTTCCAACAAAGACATGTTCTTAGACAGCTACACCACTAGTTGCCAACCCTCAGATTTGATGGGAAATTACCCTCTTCAGATCACTGACACTCTCCCAACCAATTCAAACTCTTGCCATTGGTTCAGCCAAACTGCAAGACCCTTTGATATGAACTCTGAGTTTACAATCACTTCCAAAGTGATGTCCATTCTTCCACCTACAACAACCTCATTTCTCCCAAGTACTTCTTTTTGCTACAAGCCATCACTTGGTGTCCCTTCAGAAGATATTTCAACAGCATCTTTTGCTTTGAATGGTCCCAATTACTGGGAAGCCAGTGCCTCCAACAACAGCAATGGAAGCAACAAAACAAGTGATGGCAGCAGAGAGTTGACAACTACAAGTGGCAAGAACAGTGTACTCTCTTCTTGGGGATTGTCAGAAGAAGCAAAGTGGTCTGAGTACCTCCAAAACCCAATGCTAATGCTGGCAGCTCCTGAATCATTGTGCAACCAAATTAGGCCAGCCACACATTTGGTACCTGATAACACTTTAGGGTCAATAATATTGCCTGATTCCAAGGAGCAACAATCTCAAAATTCTAGCATCTTCTCCAAGGACATGCAGAAGCTAACAGCAGCCTTTGGACATATATAGCACCAGGCTTTGACACAATGAAATACTGTTTTAGAAGGGCTCCAAGGGATTTATTTGTGTTCTTAGTACAGGTGTGTGAAATAACAGATTAATTTTGCTCTTGTATATAGATAAGGTCTGTCAAAAAAAAAAAAATCATTTTGATAATATATTTGTGAGCCATATCATTTGTCTTTTTTACCTTCTCGGGTGTGGGTGGAATAGAATTGCAGAATAAGGATTGCTCTGCTTTGTTCTTTCTTTTCTTTGCTACACTGTTGACTGCATTGCAACGGTGCATTCATTAATTTCCAATACTTTTACACCATCCACAGATGTTTATTAGCACACGGGAAGTATCAATTTTAGTTACTTTGGCCACACACTATTTACCGAATCTCTTTCATCCGTTATGATCTTCTATTCTTCTCTCACCGCACTATCTTTTAGAGTACTCAAAATGGCACCAAACTTGTGCAGCCAAAACTTTACCCTATCCAATGCCCATCATTTTCTTGACACAAGAATGATTTATTCTATTTTATTTATTTCACTTCCATAAATAATAGCCTTAAGTTTCAAGACTTTCCCATATAAGCAAGTTTTAATTTTACTTGCACAAGGAGGTGACTGGTGTTGTTCTCTAAAAAAAAAAAAAAAAAGACTACAAGTGAATAATAATAATTTGCTTTACTCATCACCAAGAAAGGGACAGGACCAAAGATTAAATTTAGAAAAAGATGCCCCTGGATAATCTTTGACATTTGCGAACATTTTGCTTAATTTTTATTTATTTTTATAAGTTCTCCCTCTTACAAGTCATTGACGCAAGGGAAGACTAACAATAACATGATCATGTGCGCGTATGTATGTAGAGTGGCACCCCTAATGAATTGAAGTTGAAAATTGGTGACTTAGCTACGGTCCGTACAATGAGACATGGACCTCTAAGTTAATGTGCGCCTTATGTGTGTGGACGTGTCTTTTAGCCCTTTGAACACACTTGAAAACATTATCTCATTTGCAAAGTGAGAAACTTCCAATTCCATAAGTGAGGAGGTGCTACAGCTTAATTCCAAGGTAGTTTCAGAAAAGTGGCTTGTGGCTAACCACATCCCCGCCACAGGTGCAATCAATATCCCTTTGGCTCTCGTGCAAATCCACCCCACACCCTCCACCGATTCTGCAGAGTTCATTGACCCTCTATAATTTACTTCGACAGTTCCAAATATATATGACTTTAAAAAGTTTGAGATTCTTAATATATAAATTATTTATGTTGAGTTTTAGATAATTTTTTTGTTATTGTAAGTTCATGATATATTAAAAGTTTTGTTTGAGTTTTTGTCCTAAGTTACCTAATGATGATGTTACACAATTCATTAATTATGATTATGTCATATTATAATTTAACTGATGTGTGAACATGAAACAAATATCAGAAACTTCGAACAATAAAATTTTTTATCATGCACTCAAAACAAAAAATAAATATATAACATGAAACTAATTTTTTTTTTTAAGTGAATATATATTTACTAATGTAATCTAATAGTTTATAAGTTTGGGATAAGTTGTAAAAGTCTATTGTAAAAGTAATCCGTGCTCTATATATATTTAATAATTCTATAAAAATCTTACAATATGATTGTCTGAATGTAATGTAATATATTGTGATTATATATAAGAAAAAATAATGATATTGTATGTTAAACTTAAATATAAGAAAAATTAATTAATTTTGTCATATTATTTAATGTTGTGATTTCTAAAACATTTTTGTTTAATTCTAATTCTATTTTTAATTATTCTTTTTTATTCATGATATCAAGTTTCAGACCTTTTTAAAATAATATCATTTTTTACTTGAGATTAAGAAAATTAAATAATGTCAATTAATTTTCTTAATTAATGTGAAATTAAATATTTTTTGCTTATATATGAGTTCAGATTGAGTAGTTTGGAACTTTAGATGCTTTTAAGAATGAGTTTTATTTTTATGGAGTTTAAATTTTATACTTGTTAATTAATTAGAAATTATATTGAACATAATATTTCACTTTTATTTAAAATATTTATGTTAGTTTATAAACTTTTTCCTTTCCTCTTGTTTTGTATTCATATAACTTAGAATTTCCAGAGTACTAAACCTCACAGCAAAACTGAAAAAGAGAATTTTCCGACGGCATCACATGTAAATTTAAAAGACTAAGCGACGGTTCGGTTCAAAGTTAATTTGTTAGAATTAATTTTAATAAGAAATAATATTGAACCATTATGATTGAGATGTGTATCTAAATTAATGAGAACCATATATCTATTGGAGCATGTGTTTTTCATTATAAATATGACAATTGATTTTTCAACTTACCGGAAAAAAAAATTCATACTAAAAAAAAAAGATTTTTCAACTTTAAACAAATAAGGATTAAGGTTATATTTGTTTCTCCGGTGGGAACTATTTGCGGGTTTGCCCATGCCAAAAGTTTCCTAAATCAATCGTACCTCCATTTTAGCCTTGATTAATCAAGGTAGATTGATTTAGGGGGGGAAAAGTATATAAATCATAAAGAAGGAAAGTAGAAAAAAAAAATAGACATCTATAATTTGAGGATTAAAGTAGGGGCTTTCCAAGTAATAACCTTGTTTTAACAATATTGACTTAAGTATTAAGTTACTGGAAGCTAGGTATGCGTGAGAGAGTGACAAGTACCCCATTTTCCTTACAGAACACTTGGACAAGAATGATATAAGAACTAACACGTTGATTAGTCCATAATTTGTAGGGAGTACGAGGTACCCCAAATGGTTTCATTTGAGTGAGTTATAAGTCATCCTCAACAAATGCATGTGTACACAGTAATAGTACACACTAGTTCTGATATATGAAAAACATAACTGCTACACTCAGCTACAGTAAATAATTAACAAAATACAAAACTGGATCATAAATTAATAATTGTTTACTTTCCTGGTATACTAAGCAAAGGTAATAGGTACTGCAACTGTAAGGATGCAATCAACATGCACCTTTCCTGCAGTAAGCACCCGTTTAGCCAGCATTTCCAAGTTTGGACTTTATCCGTATTATGATCAATTAAAACCATTTAGTTTAGAGGAAATTATAAAGTAAACTATCAAGTTGGTAAAATATGAATGCCTTGGGATTACACGCTGGACTCAGATTTATGTGGTACTGGTACACATCTAGTTGGTGTGGTGAAATATTTAACTTCTATCTTCATCTCATGTTAATTTTCAGTTTTCACTTTTAAAGTTTAATTTATAAAATTGTTATTTCGTTTTTACTTTATATCCTATTTACAAATATATATTTGTAAATGAAACAGTAAAAACGGAAACAAATTAAAGTAAATTAAAAGTAAAAATACAAAATAAAAACATAGGTAAATGGACTCTTTAAGCATTTGACATGTCATTTTACACATGGGAATATTTAAAATTCCTAATTCTTGCTTAAATAATAGTATTTCGAAATGATAATAGTACTGCAAAGCAAACCAGAGAATAATTAACTTCAAGTTCAAATTAGAGTTAAAAAAGGTGAACTTCCAACACAACGATGAACACCAATCCAATTTGCTAGATGTTAAAAATTGAACTTGACAGTTAACTACATACGTTTCAGTGGCGTTGCAAATATGGTTACTCGTTAGATAATTGATATGCATAAGGGCCAAGAATTAATCATCCAAGTACCTCAAGTTACCTTACAACATGTCAAACTACACGATGTGTCCTACTCTTGAGTTGGACCCAGCAAAAAAACTTTGGTACCAATAAAAGGCATGCATGTAGCTACTAGTATTTGTATAGCCTAAAGAGGACAAAGACAAAGACATACGATAACTCTTGAAGCTTCCAAAGTATATGAGAAATCATTGAAGAAAGAGAGTGATAATATAATAAATGATTAAGTTGTGTGTGGCTGTATCTTATCCCAACTGTTACTTTGAATTGCATGTAGGGAATGCTTTCAAGTTTCGTGAGTAGTGTTACTGTTGTCAAACCAGTGTTTGTTTGACTCTGAATTGCGTTTCCTATTCTTGGTCAACGTGTCGATTCGCTCTTATGTGAAGAATTCACGCTTATTGCTTCTTGTTTGATTTTGGGCCCATGAAGGGCTTATCCCTGTAACAGTTATTTGTGAATACTGACGGAAAAGCCCACCTTGTTAATCTGGATCGGTTCGAAGGAGGCCCAAATTAGATTCTGCCTCAGCGTTGAACAAAAGGCTATTGCTTACTGCCGTTCCAATGTTGCTTCATGTACTTTCTTTTTCCTTCCAGAACCAGAATTACATTCTGAAACGTATTCCTTTTTTTTTATGTCCAGAATAATCATTCCGAAAGGTTAAAAGATATTCTGAAAGACTGCAGGAGGCAACATGGGAATGCAGAAAGCAATAGCCGAACAATAATATTTTAGCCATCCATGACCATAATTATTAGAGAGAGGGTAATGGCTGTCAAAAAAATAAAAAAAATAAAAATAACGTCATATATAGCTAGAAATAAATCATTTGAATTTTTGAAAGAACTCACCTACATTCAAGAGCGGGTGTTGGATGAAATAAAGTACTGACATCGTGTAACTAGTAGCATATTATAGGAATTTTAACATCCCACTGGAAAAAAAACCGTCTGTTTAATTTTTTATTTTTAAAAAAATGAACAGATTTATATTTTTGATGTATTTTTTAAATGAATTTTTATAAAAAATTTAAAAAGAAAATTATGTTTGCTTCTTAAAAAATCATTTTTAAAAAAGCATGGTTTTAAAAAAAAATTAAGTTTAAATGTATTAACTCTATAGGGTATCATCAATATCTTGCTTCAATATAAGACATAGAGCCCAAAGAGAGGGGGCTAGAAAAAAAAATGTTGATAAAAAAAGGGTCCAAAATAAACAAAAATGTCAAACCAAGCGAAAAAAGGGGGAGGGGGGGAGAAAAGTACGAGACTAACTTAGTGAGAGATGAAAAACAATTTAGAATTGATAATTGTTAGACTTGGGAAAAGAATAGATCTTACATTGGTGGATTAGGGGGAAAAAAGTTATATAAGTAAAAAGCCTATACTCTTTTATATTCTTAGTCTGGACACACACATAATTTTAATATTTTCCTCTAAGGTATAACTTTTAATATGTATTTTGTAATCCAACAACAAATATTTTAACATATTATTTTTTATTGATTGAAATTTTTTATAATTATAAAAATCATGAATCTCATTTCTTATTTAGTGACTCTCATAATTTTATAAATTTTAATCAATAATAACTAAAAGGAAAATGCTGAATAGTAAAGAATTTTCGTGGGAAAGTCACTAATGACGTGGTAAGTGTTTTTTTTTATCCTCTCACGTTTCAATGTTGTTCACGCGTTTCCGTTCCTCTTTTTTATTTTTTCTGTTGTGTTTCAATTACGTTTCCGTTCGTCGCTTATGCTCTTCAACAACATCAAACTACAATCCCGTTCACGCAATTTGGTTCACGTGTTTGTGTTCCTCACTGAATCACTCTCCTTCTCTCAGTATCCGAGTATCATTGATGTGTGCGAGCCCCACCGAATCAAGTGTTGCTATCTTTACATTTTCCAGAGATAGAACCAGTCTTTCTTAACTCAAACCACCAAGGATGGGTGAAGATACTTGTTGCCTCATGTTCTGGGGATTTTGAGAACAAAAATGCAGATGCATGGACTGATTTCTTTAGTCTTCTTAAATTTATAGGCATTAATATGGATAAAATAGGACCCATCAATCCTATAACGGTTATTACAGTTACTTCAATTATTGAATCCTTGGGAGAATATCCTTTGACTCCAAGTATATTTGTGAAATGGTTACAATGATGGGATAAAGTTGTCCTTAATTGATGCTTCCATATTTACTTATTAGCAGTGGTTACAGAGGGAAAGGAGTGATGATGTGGGAGCATAGTATGGAGATATGGAGAACCTTTCGTTCATGCGCCTCTCCGGTTCCTAATTCTGTTAAGACTCGTCACTTTTTAATTAACTTAAGGAAATGAAAGTTCACGTGTTCCTGCAATTCGTGCGCATCGGTTTCCTAAGATATGGCACCTTATCGCCATCTTACAATACACACAAAATTCATCGTATTAGTAATTTATATTTGAATGATAAATATATAAGAGTAAATAGTTATTTTTATTTTTAAATGTGTAAATGATACATACACTAATGAATTTGTTAGCAGTTTTATATATTCGGGATGAAAATCATTATTTATCCAAATATAATTTATAAAAATCATTATAATAATAAGCACTTAAAAATAGAAAAATAAGTATAAGTTAAAATAAACATAATATTAATTAATAAGTATAATATGTCTATTGTTCCGAAATTTCTATATATCTATGGATATTGCATGTTGTTGGAATATAAGTGTGAGTTAAAGTCCCACATTGGATAAAAATAGAAAAGTTAAATACCATATAAGTGAGGAGAAAACTCATAAATTTGAGTCTTAAAGTTTTGGATTAAAGTGTGGTGTCTCATTCACTTATATGTTTGCTCAAGTAAATCCACCTTGTTGTCATGACAGATTTAGAAGAAACTGAAAACTAGGGTCCATTTGATTTGTATTGCTTAACAATATAGCTTTCCTCGAGATATTGAAGTTACAAAAAACCACCACTCATTTTTTGGTTTCTAGCTACTGATGAGTGATCACTATTCTGATGGGTTTCATTTTCATCAACTCAGATGACAACTCTGTATTTATTAATTGACTTTATTTCTGAATTCTGTTGTTCCAGCTTTCTTTTCTTCCATATCATGGTCTGGGGAAAAGATGGAATATGCTTAAATTGGTTCTGCGCTATGGGAAATAAGAATAGTTTGCTTCATTAGCTAGCACTAGCAATTATTTTCCACGACATACAGATACCTATGATTGTATGAACACAGGCAAACTACAATAATATAAATTAAAAATGCTTTTAATAATAGCTTCATTAGTATAAAATAAACTAAATATGAAAAATACAAATATTTAAAATTTGAATTTAAAAAGTAATACAATTAGGAAAATAATTGAATGTAATTTATAAATATTATATAAAATATTGATTGAATAAATTCCAATGTCAATTAAAGTAACTAAATAAAATAATTTTTAATTAAATACTTATATAAAGATTAAAAAGTATTGATTTAATTTAATATAAAAATGAAACATATATTATAAAATAATAAATTAAGACATTTAATTGTGTGCAAATAAAAATACATAATTTATGGTTATTTTAAGAGGGAATTGTTATAATCAAATGACATTTTATATGGCTATTTTTTTATTTATCTTTTAGGTGTAAAAAAATATTAAATAAATGTATATTGTACAAATAAAATAATTTTTTAAGACTTTTTTCATTAATGAATAAAAAACTATAGTTTTTCGATCAGTAACTTTCTTTTTATAGCTCCTCCTAATATAAATTTTGCTTATTACAAAGGGGAGGCTGCTACCATACCAATACCATTTGCTTTTGCATGTGAATCACATCAATGGGTTAAAGGGAGGGGATATCATTTTCCATCTCTTTGATTTTGTTTTTAAGATGTAAAAACAAGCAGACAACATTATTTTACCCATTCTCTTGATTAAACGGTCCTAAATCAACTGCCCTATTTTATTTTTCTTTGGCTGTTCATTCCGAAACCTAGGGAAACCCAAATCAAAACCCAAAGAAATAGCCTATGACCTAACCAAAGAAATATCATTCGTGATGACAAATTGACAATACCTGTATTTCCGCCTTGAACTCTAATTTTCAATGCGGTTCAGATATTGGAGCGAGAGTGTAAATAACATTGATGTTTTCCTGTTGAAATAATTAATGTGATTATTTCTGAGATTTTGCATGCATCCTTCGCATCACTGTAAAGTGTAAACATTAGTATATGTCTGGCTTAGTTTATTTTAAAACTATTAATTATTTTGGTAATGATAATGATTATTACCAAAAAATAATTATTTAGTTTTGTTAATTTTAAGATTTTTAAAAATAAGTACTTATTTATCCAATATGTTAATGTTGTCAATATGCACCGAAGTTGTAATTTATCTTAGCTTTTCCATCGTATGTATGATTAAAAAGATAAAGTCATTAAAGTTCAAAATCCCTTAAAATCCAATTTGATTTGACCAAAAACCAATATCTTTTAAGATTCTTTCATTATTTCAATGATTATAAAAGATTGCAACTAATTATTTTTTAAATTCAAAAGTTTAGATATAAAAAATATTATTCACTTTAGATTCGAAACATCTGATTATGTAGTTCAGTTTATTTTATGAGATTTGAGTCTATTATTTGAAATTCATGTTTTACTTGTGGGATTCAAGTTTCTCAATTAATATAGATTTTGGTATAGTCAGATTTTTCATTCATAAACTCAAGTTTTTCACTTCAAACTCAAGGCTTGTTCGTGGGAGTCAAGTCCTCATGTTGAAAATAAAGTCTTTTGACTATTTTAGCCTAAAGCAAATTCTAGGTATTAAACCTATTCCTTCAAAAATTTAATAGATTTATGATTCAATTATTGAGCCAATTTTAATTTTAAAATCTTGATGAATCAATGGAGTCTAACTTGGTTAAAATAGGAAGAGTTTACATTATATTCCTAACTCTTCAGCTTTGGTCTTTAATGTTTCGATTGATTTTTCAATCTCTAGCTTGGTTTTTTTCTTTTTTGGATTTGCTTTGTGATTTTGTATGTGTGTTGTGGTCAAAACTGAGTTGGTGGTGGTGTGACCCTAATGTGGTCCACTTATTTTGTCCACTAATGATGATTAATTACATAATGGAGATAATGGACTGTTTGATGGAGCATAAAGGAGAACGCACTTCACCTAATCTCTCCATTATCATCCGTAATAATCATCTTCACCTACCTGTCTGCCATCATGAATGAGCCTACCTTCAGTGCACACTTGAACGACCTCTTGATGGAAGAGTCTATAAAAGGGTGCAGCTTCAGCTTCTTGAGTCACCGAGCTCATTCTACATAAGGGCTATACACCATCTGGGCTGTAGAAGAAGAGTTTGGAAGTCTCAACGAAGGAACCTTATATCAGTTACACAAACCATTCAGAGCATATTCAAGAAAGCAATGGCGGGAGGTATTTATGATATTAATATTTCCGCATAGATCTAATTGCTGTTAATGTATAAAAGCATGATTAGATCATCAAGAAAATTAGTTTT
>PYAF01002464.1:752164-763502 GCA_007407185.1 Glycine tomentella
AAGATAACAACTAATAATTAAATTGATAAAAATAATATATATAAAAAATTATTATAATTTCAGAGTTAATGTAATTTAATACAACATAAGTTGATTATTTTTTACATTTGAAAATATTCTAATCCAATTTAGTTATACCATAAGTACTACTAATCAAATAATTAATTACGAGTGATTAATGTGTTAAAATTAAATTTAAATCTTTTAGATAGTATTTAAATTTGATTTTTATAAAAATAATTAATAATTAAATTTTATTTATCTGACTCGAATTTTGAATTCGTGAAAATAATATTTATTTAGGTAGTCGCAATACGTAGTTGATTTAAAGACAGTTAAGTGAGACTTTTGATATTATAAAAAATTGAATATGCTTTGATGAATTGGAGTAGAAGATGTTTCTAAATTAATACGTGTAAACAATCTAAAGGCAGATTTAATGCGCTCCAACCGTCCAAGTCCCCTTCTAAAAATTAATCAACGGTCGGTGAGCGTCCCAGGCAGCGTTAATCAACTTCATCTTACCAAAACCCCATTGAAATGCCTTCAACAATTCATTTAATTACTCAGAAAATTCAATTTTGAAGATCTTTTAAATTGTTTTAGGAAGAGTTTGAACCTGGAATGGACAGTGACAAATTGTCTTAAAAAATATATAGAGAAGAAAATGGGTGGCTGAAGAAAACGTTAAAAATTGAATATCCATGCCCTTATGGCCTGCAGGTTTGCCTTGTGCAACTATACACCAAGAAGATTGAATAGCAGGGACCCACTTTCTCCATCACTCGTACTCACATCTTCTTGATTAATTTTTCATATGTATGATTGAAATAATTTTATTTTAGTAATTTGGACACTAAATATAGGTATCCCTTTACATTAAATGTGGACATGGTTGGTTATTTTTACATTATACAGAATTTGGAATTTATTATTTTGTATAAATTAAAAAATCTAATCATATATCATGTAAAAATTGACTCAGACTATACACAAATGATAGTTATTGTGCATGTTTTGATTACTTTTTCCATGTCTGATTTTAGTTGAGAAATTGATTCTGATTTTAAAATAAATTTTTTAAATTTAGAGTTGATTTTAACTTAAAACAATATTAAATAAATTTTATAAAAAATAATTATATATATATAAAATAATTTTACATTATCATTCAATCAGAACCTATTATATAGATTAAATTATTGATTTTAATGATAATTAATCTAAAAATCATATCAATAATAATTTATAATTAAATAATAATATAAAAGTATTTTATTCGTTGAACATATGATAGTTAAACTAATTTTTATATTAGCTAAAAAAATGATACTAATTTTTGACGAAGTTGTTTTAAAAATAAATACATCCAATATAAATAAAATTACCATTAAATCAATTTTATAAAGACAAACAAGAGAATATGCAATAATTTGTCCTTCTCATAATGAACACAAGCGTTGGATGCAGCGATTAAGAGCCACGTGGTGCAGACTCTGAAGGAAGGAGACAGTGTATGGATGCTTGGTCTGTTTTCTTCTGTGAGAGTGGTGAGTATAGTATATATCTCTATTCCTTTTTCTTACCTTTCATTTTTATTTGTTCAAATGTAGAAAGCGGCCCCAAGGTCACATTCATCAAATAAATTAATTGATTTTTTTCTTTTATAACGAATAGTAGTGAAAATGAAAAGCGTAATAAAACGTGGACAGGTGTCTACAATCCCTTCGGAACAAACGGGGAAACGTCGAAATTACATCATCAGAGTTGCAAGTGGAGAAAAATGAGCTTTCTTTATCTTGTTTTTGGGTTACATTTAATAATTAAAAAAGTTATATTATAGTATAGTAAAATAAAACCCCTGGGCTAAGGTAATGTATTGGAGTGGCCAATCCCACAAAATTTCCAAGCTATTCTATTCTTTTGCTGTTTATTTGTTGGTTGCAACCAAACAGTCATCGTTTCGTATTCCTAATTCTTATCCCTTTTCTATCCTACCCGCCACCCGGGTTAATATTAAAACAAAAGATATGGATAAACCAGGATTATAATATAATTTTAACTTTTTATTTTACCATCATTGTTATTTATTACGACTATTTGTTATATATCTTCTCCCTTTCTTCTTACACGTAGCATCGATTAGTTTTTCTTCTTTTCTTTTATGCCAATTAGAACTAATGAGATCGTATTACATTGTTTAACTTATATTGGAAAAATATTTTTTGACAATTTAATTTTAATATACTATCAGTTTAAATTGTCAATAAATTAAAAACTGTTTTAATTATGATTGTTAAAGTCAAAAATTTTATTAAGAAACTATATTTATGATTAGATAAACGGTGAGTAAACCTTTAAGCTGTCAGTATATTTTAAATAAATTTATTTCTTAAAATGCCATATCACATTCTGTATAAATTTATGAACAAATTAATAATTTTGTATTATTCATTTATTTTAACTCTTAACTAGATAAGAAAATGCTAAATGTTTTTTTTTTGTTAAATATGCGTGTATGTGAATGATAAATACTACTTTTTTTCACTAACCCCGTCCCCCCAACCTAGAAATATTTGTAAATTGTAACATTTGTCAAAAACTTTTCGTATTAAATAACATTGGACGTCGTTTATACTATAACATGATCTAAAATTAATGAACTAATCTTCAGTAACTGTAAGCCACATCTACATTCTCCGCGTAATTTACGTGTTTCTTGAAAGTAGAAATAAATTAGTAGCAAGAATCGATTGTAAATGACAAACTACCAAATATACTTATATAATATTTACTCATAACCAATGAAATAGAAAAGTTGATGCCCGAAACTTCCTGCCACAGACTGAGACTGTTAATCAGCAAGTCAATTACACCTTTTTTCCTTTAACTAACCCAAATCTCCTTCACATTCCAATTTTCCTCCATTGTTTGACTGCCAGATTATCACCTTTCCCGGACCCAAAATAAGAGCGTGACATGATGAGACCAATCAGGTTTAATTTAATTTATTGTTCTCGAAAATAATAACAATAATATTAAATAATGCGTTATGCATATAAAGTTTTGGCATAAATAGGGTGGTTGATTGAAGGTTCTCTTCTACTACTACTTCTTCTCTTCTCTAGCTACCTTATCATCATAAAAACAGCGCACATTAGCCAACACTAAACACCGCTCTATACTCTCTCTACCTTCTTTCTTGTATCCGTCTTAATTTCTGTCGCTATGGCTTCGGATGAGACCATGAACTTTCACTCTTCTTCCTTACACGAAGAGGACTTTGATGATGATGATGATGTTGATGTTGATGATGATCACCAACACCCCCACCCCCACAACTTGTCGAGGCTCTCCGTCTGCATTAGTAGCACCTTTGGCGTCGACGACGACGACAACGACGATGTTGACAACCTCGCCTCCATGTGCGTCTCACACTTGTCCATTGAAAGCTTTGACGCAGATGGTGAGTTATCCTCCGACTCTGAAAACGAATTGGGGAGTTGTTACTCTCTGCCCTCTACTCCCCCACGAAGGAGGAAACAGGTTAAGGACTATGCAAGTGACAATGGGAATGAAACCAAGAAGCGTGATCCACGAAGAAGGAAAAGAGCATCAATGAGGGGGTTTGAGGGAGTGGAGAAGAAGAGTAAGAGGAAAGAGGAGGGGTTTAGTGGGGAGAGTGATCAAAGTGGTGTCATGCTCATAACTAGACCCAAAGGTGGAATTAGGTCTCTTTGCATGGACTTGGAGGAAGTTAAGGCTTGTAGAGATCTTGGCTTTGAATTGGAACACGAACGTATGCTTGAGATCCCTTCTCGTCTCTCTTTCTCCAATTCCACACTTGACACTAGCAGTGGTAGCAACTCCCCCATCACCAATTGGCGTATCTCTGCTCCAGGTATACATATCTATATCTTCTCTGTACTCTATTCAGAATTCGAGTTTCGCTTCAATAATCATCTGGGTACATAATGTACAGATTACTAAGCTAAAACTCCAATTTTGATTAGAGCATAGCACCAACACTTACGAAATTGTATCTAAGTTTTGTCTTAGGTTTAACTACCATGTCATGTTTTTTTTTACCAAATAGTCCATAGTGGCAATAATATGTACAACCATGTTACATTTTTACTTATTGTGGAACATTGATTTTATATTTGTTCATGGTGAAGTTTGATTTGGTAATTGAATGGTGTTGGCATGACTAGTGATCTTGTCTTTGAAAGGAAGAAGAATGAAGTGATTGATCTCTCTAATCAAGTTGTTTGTGATTTAGGTGATGATCCAAGAGACGTGAAGGCACGGCTCAAAGTGTGGGCGCAAGCGGTGGCACTAGCGTCTGCCTCAAAATACGGCACATGAATTCGATTTTCTCCTAACTCGTACCCGCTTTTTGTTCGATTGAGACTATGTTATAGCGTGTCAGTATAATATAAGCCTTTTGTCTTCCCACTATGACTGGTTATATAAATTTGTTGCAGATTTTAGGTTTTTGTTCATGATTTTTTTTTCTTCCACTAGGAGTGTTGAGGTTTCAGGTGGAAGTTCTTTTTTGAGCGATGGTCACTTTTGCTCTGTACAGGAGTAGTGTTTGAATAAGATGAAAAAGCCGTAATCAGAGAAAGTAAAGTAGTAGTGTGTGAATAGCCAATGAAAATATATAGTACAAAAATGTAAATGGCCAAAGATAAAAGAAGGGTGAAATTGTTATGGGAATTTTTGTATTCATATTAGCATGTTTGGTTATGGTTTTATTTGTCGCAAACTATACGAAAAACGTGGCCAGAGAGGCAGAGACATCCAAAGATTTTTTTTCTTCTTGCAAGCAAACAGACGTTTGAAAAGTCTTTGCAGGTAAAACAAACAGACAAATTGTCAATTATTAAACACTGTTAATGCCGTAACTGAATATTTTATTTGGTTTTGTGTTTGAACTTTGAAGCGTCAAAATTATAATTCAAATAAAATAAAATTTACAAGAGAAACTCTCGCCTGGATCGTGGTTTAATGTTTTAAGAGAAAAAGTAAACATGCCCCAAATGACACTAGAGAGCACTTAGATGATCTGGATTCTGATGAAAAATATAACATCACAAGGTTTGTCAAAAAAATAAGCCAGCGCAAATGCAAAATGGAAATGATAATCTCTACAAAGTGATATATAATTTTATTGTTTTGTTATTTTATAAAAATGTGTAGGTTTTAGACATAAATCTTTTAATTGATAATGTAAACTTTACATTGGCAAAATATAAAAATTTCTACACCCACTAAATATGAGTTCTATTGTCGCATCAATCGACCACACGTTGAACTTATAATAAACCCACTAAACACGTCAGACTTGGATTTGCACACGTGCTCCTCGAAAATGTGTCAAAAGTTTGATTCGTATGTCCAAAAATTAATAAAATTAGAAAATACGTTGAGCTTTAGGAATTAATTGGTTGTGTGGAAAAGAAAAAAAATAAAGAAATATTTGAATTAAGTAAAGATTAGGAGGTGTAGGATCCACACTATTTTTTCTCTCCAACCAAAGAACCCCTTAATGCATGACAATGATATTAAGTTATAGGACATGGACAGATAAACTAGAATAGAAAATTTATGGCGGTTCGTTAATTTGATATTAACAAGTCGTGAGCGATCTTGCAGCTATGTTAATAATTTTAGGTAGTTTACTGGCTTTTCCTCAAAATTCACCATACTAATAGGGATAATTGCCTTTCAGAAAATCATCACTTTCCTTTATGCAAAGGAGGAATGAGAATTTCAGTCTCTGAGGAATTGCAAAGATGACATTCAGAAAGGAATGGAGGGTGAAATAAAAATCAACCTTGTTGACTGGTAGTCCACCACAAGCAGATTTACCAGCACTGCAAAGCAGGAAAATGTCAATCTCAATTTCACAGTGGAATTGAAGAAAAGACAAAGGGTGCAATTTTTGTTATACTTGATAGGGACAAAATAGGAAGACAATGAGAAAGGTTTTTCTTCCCCTTAGTTGGAAATTTTCAGTGAAATATCATGCCGATGCCAACTTCAACTTTCAAACTACCCATTTTTTGCTTAGTTCCAACTATAAATCACCTAGGTAGTGGTGGAAACTAGAAAGGACTTATAACCAGAATACTGCATTGGTCATGATGTTCAAGGGAATATGAGCCAAAAAGACAACTTACAGCAGGGGGGTGCACAAGACATGGGAATTCAACTTATAGAGAGAGAATGAATACAGTAACTGAAATCTATTCCGTCTTACCTAAGTTCTACAATGAGTTGATCAATATAAGTAAGGCCTGTTATCAGAGTTTATCATATGTAGAATCCTGTTAGTAAAGAACAACTGTCAGAAATCAAGTAAGGACTCTTTCAGGTGGTGCCTTTCAAGTGCAAGTTCTATGAAACTGATCTACAGGAATCATGTTTCAGTCGTTTTTTTCCCAAGACTGGTTCAAAGATAAAAAGCAGAAGCACAACCTCAATTGCTAATTTTGGATTTTCAATCCAAAGAATCTTATTAAAATGACTTATTAATAAACAGATAGATCTAATTAATTGTAAACTCAGCCAATAATGATATTTATTTCCATTACAAGTAATGAATGTTAAATACACAAATGGCAATCATACTCATGATATTGATAAAATGTCAAATTCCCACTCACTTGAAGACCAGATTATGGCATGTATTGTCACAGGGGTAAGCACAGTCGATAGCTTTGACAGTTTTCCGATCAAAAAACCAGTCTCCAACAGCAATTGCAATTGGCTGCAGGATAAGATAAATCAGCTTATCAGATGACTCTTTTATGAGAACAATAAATAGTGAATAATTTCACCCGAGGCATTAATGTCACTTTGTCTTAGATCTGACAGCAAACATGAGGCTGCAATCAAATGAAGGCTAAATATTTTTTGAATGACTGTTTTCCTTTGGTGAAAGGGCTGAACTATGAAGTATTATACTGTCATGTATGAAACCTTGAAACAAAAAGATTGTAAAATGAAATAGGTTTGTGTTATCCACCACTTATGCAATATTTCAACAATATTGAACTAATACAGTAATAATCCTAGCATCCCAGAAGATTTCTCAGCGTATAACTTGAAATCTTTCAGCGTTGCAATTTTTTATTCTATACAGTAATGGTAACCACAAGGATTTGTTTCTAAATGAACCAGTGCTTTACAGAAAGATAGTATTGAACTGTAGTGATGCCATGTTATTCCTATTAAAATCTTTCATCATAATGAAGATTTTTTAGAATACTTTTGGAATTTCTATTCATTATCTCTCGCTATGTATTTACCTCCAATTTGAAGAAAAAGTTAGTCTAAAAAACTCAAATGTTACATTCACCTGCACAGTTTTAGAAGCATAGAAATCTAAATCATGCATACCATGTTGTTAATGAGCGGAGAGTCATCAGCAAACCATGTATCTTGTCTCTCAGACTGGCAATGAGCAAAACAAGAATTTATGAATAACCCAGTTTGAGATGTCCCTGAGAAGCCTTTCACATCATTTAGCATTTGATTTCTGAAGTCTGATGCAAAGGAGATATTATATTACAAACAAATCAGATGATTGTAGATATACATCAATTGCTATGCACAATTTACAATTTCACATTTGTAGAAATCAAAGTCACCTTGGAGGAACTGAATTTGAGATGAGTTACAGTGTGCATGATTTGATTTACAATCATTCCAAGAGCCATGGGGATCTGCTGAATGTGGGGCCAAACTTTCTTGAACCTTATGAAAACAAACAAGAGAGATTTAGTCCATAGCATAAAGAATTCAGTGATAATGAGGTTGCAGCAGCTATAAACGGGATCAACATCCATAATTATAGTGAATATGATTCCTGCTTTGCTTGCCCTGTGGACTTTTGCTTAGGCATAAAAAGTCACTGACATTCAAAACTAGTTTACTCAATGATGGTTGAATTCAATGTGACTGCTAGGCCCAGGCTTTTACTGTGGATTGGGTGTTGGTAAAAGTCAAAATTAAATTTATTTTTCTTGTACAAAAGAAAAAAGAGTAGTAGAAAAAATTGCCACTAGAACAATTTGAAACCATTGGAAAATCATAGACAACAAATTAGTCAAACGAGAAAGCATGACATCCATATGATAACACTTTGAGGACAAATAAAGATATACAAGCTTGCAAGCCTATAACTATGCACATTATTGACATAAAATTACAAGAGAAACAGTGTTTTTCATTAATATTACCTGCCATGCATCATAAGCTGCATTGAGTAGAAACAATGGAGTTTCAACATGGTTGATCAAATTCTGAGGAAAAAAGCACTGCACAAAGAAAATTACATGTTTAAAGTTTGCAAGTTTAGCATTTCATGTTATCAATAGAATGATATACTCATATACAGAATAAAAAATTACCGAAGTTGGGTCCAGTTGGTTGAGACAACTGTTTGGCAGATTTTTTTGCACCTCCTACAGTTTCAACAACATCAATGTCATGGCACATTTATTCAAATTTTCTAAACATTATATTAGAGGAAAAAACCCAGTAACAAGAAAGTTCATTGCAAGCTTGAACCAAATGAGTCTTCAACGTTGTGCTAAGAACAACATAGATCCATAAATGTTATATTCTATTTATTAGACAATTTTAGTTGACATTAAATATACTACCTGTAATTTAACTACACCTCCAAACAGATTCCTCAGTGTGTGACCCCCAGATATGTCAACCCTACATGATTGAACAGATAATCAATTATATTAAGTTTCTGGGCTAATGGTGTGGGCCAGTAGAAGTCATATAAAATAAAACTTACGCATCTAGGAAAAACCCTGCATCACTCAAACATTTCACTTTGGTAGATGTAGGAAACAAGCTCCGGAACTCATCACAATGTATTATACATGCCAGACCACCTGCAGAGCATCCGGACAAAAGGGCCTAATATACAATTTTTTTAATTAGCATCCATGCATATTGAAGATTTACAATATAGAGTTAGAGACATGGTAAACCTGGTTGGCCTTCTGCATTCCCTTGAACAATAATTCCTGCATTGCAGCTTGCCATATTTTTTGTCCTCGGAATTGAAGCTGTGCAGCCTGAAACAATTCACATGCCAATATACCCATAAGTTCCAAAAATGAAGAATACTTTCATATGCAACCATCTCACCAGCACTAATATATAAGAACAACCTCTTCATTAGAAAAGATATATACTCCAGAGCAGCAAAGATTCATGAGAACAAATATATATATATATATATATATATATATATATTTGTTGATTTCATCATGTTTTCAATAATTTTAGAAGACAAGATAGTTTCTGTTGAAATTTTAAATGTTTCCTTCCTGCTATAAGAAAAAGGTCTATATTTGAAAAAATAGACACACCGGTATAAATATGTCTACTTTCTGTCATAAAAAGCAAATACTTTTTGAAACTATGAATCATTGTGTCACAAAAGTTGCCTGCAAGAGATGCATAGCATGAGTAGGAGAATGGAGTAATACTAGGACCGTAATTTTAACTCCCTGCTCCCACAAATAAACAAAACTCTGCTTCTTTGCCATTGATGCGTTAGACATCATGTAAAATAAATAGCAAAATTCTGCTTCTTTACTTCAAGTGACTGCCTAATTTTCTGAATGCACCAATAACTATATAGATAAAAGGTGAAAAAATGTATACTATTATACTGTCATACTCTCACTAACCTTGTTTTGACTATCTCCACTGAAAGATGCCCCATCACAGTAACGTACTATAACTCTGTTCCAGTTAAAGAAATCTGTGCACACAAGAAAATATATGCAAAAAATGAGAACACACAAGATTTGAGTAAGCATATCTTGTAATCTCCAGAACCAGAAGTAATTAAAGCAAGCATGCGTAAGGTACAGAGAAAAACCAGGGTTTTCTTCAGCTTTATTGCTCAATATCCCTGTGAATGCTAGTTGTTTTTCCATGTATTTTGAGGAACCACGACGAGTAGTTTTCCTAAAGACACAACTTCTGATGGTATTACACCATCCTCCTCCCTGAAGTAAGGTATAACCAAGCAAGACAGGTAGACAAGTACTCAAAGAGGTATAAAATATAATAGCATGCCCATAAATTATCAAAGTTATATACAGATTTCAAACTTTAAATTGTAAAATCTTGAAAGTATTTTTAATTTCTTATTGAGACTCAATGTCAAAACACTTGGATATTCTTTTACATACCTCCAATTGAATGAGCCAACTATTTGCCCCAGATCCAAATCCAGGATGAAAGTGGTAACCAGGCAATGTTCCATCCAAACAGACTGGCAATACAGGACAAAACAAAAATTATAAATCTTGAGTATGCAATTGAAGGGGAGTGAGAGATTTTTGCACGTTTGATTTCACGTTGAGTCATCTAAAATCACATTGAAATACCAACTAACAAAATTTTAGATAAAAGTTCACATGTTTAATCCCATGTTGAAGAATAGATTCTGGTCCATAATTGATTTTTGAGTCATAGCAACTCTAGCGATCTTTCATCCCCTCCCCCGATCCTACGTAAAATTACGATCTTAACAACCTTGTCTCTAGGTAACTTTTGTGTTGAAAAAAAATATTAAGTTCCACAACTAATTTACTTTTAGAATAAAAATACACAAATATAAATCACTTCACTTCAAAATCAATTTAATTCAAAATTAATTTTGCAAACGCTCATCTAATCAGACGCATTTGAGACAGTTAACCTAAAACACATACAGAATATGTTGTCCTTCCTACTGTTATAAGTACTATGTTAGTCCTTAAACACATTCAAAGAACGCCAAAAGCAATACCAAAAAAAGAAAAAAAGAGTCGGAAATGACAAAGAGAGCATTTGGGGGTACAAAGGGAAAGTGCAATGCTAAGTACGGTGGATAGTAATAACAAAGTGGCTTAATGGTGAAGGCAGCATTTAAATCATTACAACACAGAGAACATAGCTTTAAGAAAGAAATACAAATGCAAAAGAAATAAATTCACCGGCTCCTTTGGAAGCAGCTCCCTGAATAAGAGTGAGGGGGACCATGAGAGGTGGAGGTACGGGCGTTGCTGCCACTGCCAGTGAAACACCATCGTTTTCGAACAAATGTGTTGGGTTGGTAACCCCATCTATTTGCGGAAGCGAGTAAATCTGTGAGGAAATGGGAAAATATAGAAGCAGAATAATATCACCCAGAGAACACAAAACGATTTTAACGTGGAAAACCCTCTCAATGTGAGGAGTAAAAACCACGGGACACTAGTCCAGAAAACATCCACTATGAAAGTAGGATTACAAAGATAACAAT
>PYAF01002464.1:764997-799044 GCA_007407185.1 Glycine tomentella
ATTATCTTATTCATCAAGGTTAATAAAAATTGTTTAGTTAATTGATAATAATAAATTTGTCCTAAATTTATATTAATATATTTTTCCAAAAATATCATATCATTATTATTAATGTTCATCTTTCTCTTATAAATGTTTACCATTATAATTTCTCTCTCTTATTTAATTAAAGATATGTTAATCTAAAAATAATTAATGCACTGAATATTATGAATTATATCTTATAAAAAAAGGAGCATCACTTTTAATTTGAATCTTATAAATAAAAATAAAAATACTAAAAAATTATTAATACAAAATTTCTATCATTTTATTGATAACTAATTTTTACCTATAAATCTAACCGACTATTTTCTCCTCTTCTGGTATGTTATCAAGAATAATCAAAAAACAATCAAAATATTGAAGCTTCTTAAAAAACTGGTCAATGTTGCATTTGTATTTAATCATTTTGATTTTTTACTTTATTTAAATAATAAAAGTATTATTAAACTAACTTTTGAAGACTATTAAGCATTTCTCATTATTTTATTTTATTTTACTTTTTGTTGATTCTTTCTATAGGATGATATATTCTCGTACTCATTGATAACTATTTGAACTTTCAACTTCTACAAGAGTTAATTTCTAAGGTGACGTTTGATAAATTCTCAACAAGTATTTATAGAAGAATTAAAAATTAAAATTTTCTTATAAGTTAAAAATGTTTTATGTATAAATTAAAATTAGTTCTTAAAAAACTAAATGAGAATTTTTTTTGATAAATTAACTTATGTATACGTCAATGTAATATTTTAAATAGATTTTAGTATCTCAAGAAACTTGTGTATAAGATTAATTACAAAATGATTTAATTTATGAATAAAGTAATTTTAATTTATTAAAAAAATTATAGGTAGTTGTTGAGAAGTTTATACAAACGAATCTTAATTAATTGACTCAAGTTATCGTGATAACTGCTTGTTTAGTTATATATAAAACATTTGGAGCGCATAAAACAATTTTGTTTTGATATTTGTGCCTATTGTAAAACAAATATTAATTATTTTCATAACTTCATCTTTATATATTAGTAAATTATTAAATAAAACGAAAATATATTATTTACTTGATTTGGTTCCAAAGGAAAAGATATCATTTTCATGATCTCCAATAAACATTATTAGTCACTATTTTCGCAAAAGCTATTTTAGGGACTAACATTTTCTGACAGATTTTTTCATAAATATAATATAGGAATTGAACTTATGATCACATGCTTAAGTAAAAAATTATTTAATAATGATATGACATTGTATTAGTTTATTTTTATAATAATATTGATTGATTATTTATCATTTTTACTTTTTTGGTATTATTTTTAACCCGACATTCCAAAGTTAGGAATTAATTTTTTAAATACTGAGATTTATTTACAAAATTAACCTCTTTCTCCATAAATATTTTTTTTATGCATAGGAACTTTAGAAAATCAAATATTTTATCACATATTTAAAAGATACAACTATCCTATCCTATACGAGATTGATTATTGTTCTAGTATGTCATCAAAATATTGAAGCTTCTTAAAACATCACAGTTAATTGTACGAGAGAATTCATATTTTGAAATAAACGTTTATTTAAAGTGATAAACTTTATCTAATTATTATTGTATTTCAATTTTTATTTGTATAAGAAAAGAAAAAGAAAATTATAAAAATACTACTAAATAATGTTTAATGCAACTACAATAAAGTATAGTCAGTACTTAGAAATATCACTAGCACTAGCTACTTCCTACCTAGACAGAAGAGAAAATATTAATTTTAGAAAGAAAACAATCACATCTCATCTTTTTTAATTAGATAAACATATATGAAAGGATGTAAGAAATAAAGACATGTAAACCTTCTGCCCACAAACTTGCTTCTTTGTCTTTTATTGTTCACACTATGTACTGGTTTGATGATGTTTCTTAATTACCATTTGGATGTACTCATTGCCAAAGAGGTATCTGACTCTATTTCTTTGGTCGAATAAAAGCCAGTATTTTGATTTAAGAAAAAAGAGAGAGACAAGTAAACCTTAAATCATTATCGTTTCCTTATTTACTTCCTCATTAGTGCATGCTATTGCCACTTAGGTTCTAATATTTTTGGATCCGTAATGTTAGCCATTAATGGCGATTTGACTTTTTCGTTATGTTGTATTGAATTTCAAATTTTACTAATTAGAGAAAGATGAGCTTTTAACACAAATCATTGTCGTTTTCTTGTGTGTTCACGGGACATTATGCAATTCACCAATTTTATACATAAGAGCATCAATATTTCTAGAATAATTATTTTATAATTATTGTTTAGTCTTTCTTTAGCAAGAATATGCAAAAACTCACAACATATTGATGAAAAAATTGTTATATAAGTGAGGATAAAACTGATAAATCTAAATATTAAGATTTTGGACTAAAGTGTGATGTCAAACTCATTTATAAGGTTACCCAATACTCATTGATATCTTTCTGATATTTACTCCTCTTGAATTATTTAACAATTGGTATAAGGTATTAGAGCATCTTGATAATAATGGTTAGACGAGCCAAGATACCATTGGATACTAGTGAAATGAAAATAGTTTCCGCTTAAGAGGAAGGTTACCATGTGGAAGACTCGCATTTGAGAAAAAAATTTTTAAAGTACAAATGTGAGGTAAAGTCATATATTGGATAAGAATGAAAAAGTTAAACACTACATAAATGAGAATAAGATCCATAAATTTAAATCTTAAATTTTTTTTTAATATACCATGTCAAACTTATTTATGAGATTACTCAATGTTCATTGGTATCGCCGAATCTTTACTCCTCAAATTGTTTAACAAAGACACATAACATCTACAAAACTGAGCTAAAAAATATGAATGAGATTAGTTGTAGAATGAATTGGTGAGCCAACGATGTACAACTTTGTCAAAACCAACGATGATGAGGATGAATTAATGATTGCAACTATTCAAACTCGCATAACGTGAACGCCAAGAGGGTTAATTAATTCATGACCTAAAAGATAATATATGCACTCAAACAAGGTATGGAATCAGAGAAAGTTACACTATTATATACAGAATCAATAAACTTGCCAATAACAAATTGGGGAGTAATTAATGTTGGTAGTGACTTTACCTCTTTGGAAAGATAAAATTTACGGCTAAATTTAATAGACCACACCCCCTAAAAACTCACACCGCACAAAAGGGCCACACTAATGATTAATGGGTATTTTTTTTTTACCATAGGTTAATGGGTATTTAAATGTGTTTTCATTGTGTATTTCAAAAAAATCTATTGTGTCCAATGCCCTAATAATGAGTTTTTAGTGTTTTGTTTTTTATTATATTTTTTACACTTTCAGGATTTGCTTGCTAAAGAGGAGAAAATAGAATGTGTGGAAATAAAAAGAATTAGTAAAAATCGATGAGAAATAAAATGTAATTTAAAAGTGTTTTATTGGAGAGATAAATAAATGAGGAAAAATATATTAAAAATAGTACAATGTGTGGTATAATTTTTAAAATTGTTTTCACCTTATCTCTCCTACTCCAAACACCCAAAATCACTTTCGTCCACCATACCAAACAAGGAGGGAAGTTCAATGTTTCTCCTCTAAATACCTAAATTTGTATCATAAAGTAAGATTTCAATAAGTAAAATCCTAGCTAAAAGTAGAACAAGTTTAATCAATTGATTTTTCTTTTCTTAGTATCATAAGATACTCTTTTGGAATAAATTTAGTAAAATAATTCAAATGTGAGGGTTAATTTCTTTTTAAACAAACGTTAGAAAAATGAATAATTTAAAAGATAAAAATTAAGAAAAGGTAAGGTAGAGAAGACAATTGTGAATCAATTATTTGTACCGATTCGTATGATTTGTTTAGGACGTCTTATAATGAGTTGTAAATTTGTAATTCGGAAACAATCATTTTACATATACAAAGATAAGATTGCGTACAATTTTCCTTCTACTTACCTGTGCATAGCGTGGAGCTTCGGGCAAAGAGGTACATATTTTTTTTTTCCTTTCATATAGAACTACAATGTTTACACTACTAAAATTCAGAAAATGAAAAGGGCTAAGCCGCTGATAAATATAGATAAATATTGGAAATTGGAAGAATATATTTTCCCTCTTCAACAATTTTTTATTTGTTTATAATTTAAATTAATCCTCATATGTTCATATGTCTCGGGCAATTACTTCCAGGTTTTAAATAAATTTAGAAAAGCGAATTCAATTATTTCTTTAGGTTGTTTTAGGTTAACATGCATGAGATTGTGTTGCGTTTTCAAAATTATTCAGAGAATGACTTACTCTTTGGTTGAGCATAAGATAAAATAAAGATACCCTACAATCTAGTGCATATTATTTGCAGGTGATCAGTAGCTAATGCTGTAGTTCCCCGGCCCGCGACTTATTTTTTTTTTCCAGACATATACTTAAGTTATATTTGAGTAAAAAGGTCAATTAAGTACTTATTGTTTTTTAGGAGAATTTATATTATATTTTAACTATAAATTTTATTTAAGAAAACTTACAAGAGCCATAAATAAGTTTTATGTAGAATTTATATAAAAAATATTTTTTTTCTATAGGTATTCTCCTTGAGAGGATGCCTCCGAAGAAAGATGCTTGAAGGAGGAAAATAGTTTTAATGTAATTTCTATATACGTTTTTTTAAAAAATTAAACTAGTAATATTGCTAAACATGTCACTGTTTTAATATTATATGTTTATCTCAACTGATACAAATTTTCTTGGGCTTACTATTAATTAGTATCCTTTTTTGTTAGTGCTCGTAGGAATAAAATTTGTGGATCGATCACTGGCTAAAGCTTGATACATAAAGTAATGAATGGGATATTACCCAACCGTCTTATTACTTATTCCTTCCAAGTGGGAAGGAATATGTTACATTCTAGTAATGTACCTGAGGATGAATTGCGGAAATGAAAGGAAAGATCGAATTTTAATTTATTGTTTTTGTCGTTATAAACTATAAAAAATATGCGTGTCATTAATTTGTTTTTAAAATGTTTCATTTAATCAAAACGTAATTTACAGGTCCAAAACAAAGTATATAAATATTCAAGTATACGAGTATTGTAAATAGTGAATTATAATTTTATTAAAATACACTTAAATTTTAAATTATTAAAATATTCTTTAAAAAAATATATGAGTGAACATTAATAAATTTCATATACACTTAATATAAATTTATATACACAAAATTTCAATTAAGAGATATGATGCATGTACAATAATTCTTAAAATAATTTATACAACATTATTTTATGTGTTTATCTCTTTATCATTTCATTTATTACATTTCAAAATTTTCTCTCTCTTCTTCTGGCTTTTTTCTCTTTTTTTATCATAAGATTTATTGTACAAGTATAATTTTCTTTTCTTTAATTAATTAATGTGAGTTAAATTAAACAAAAGAGAATAAGAGACTAATCTCTTAAAAAGGAGTGAACCAACGTTCATATTTTAATTGAAAGAACTCTTCATATTTAATGTTTGTTCGTGTCATATTTAGTAATTGTCCATATATACTATATGGCTGTGTCATATCACGAACATAATTATATGGGAAGGAAAATATACTTTGAAGTAGAGAAGAAAAAAAATGAAAAATACCATGCATTTGGACAATGTCGGTCCGGACAGTCCCTCATGACAAGCCTTTCGGTTTGGCATCTGATTTGGCTGCAAAGGACATCAAGAAACAAGCATTTTGATGTTGATATGCTTTATTAGAATTACAGATAACAGCATTGATGCTTATAATATTCCTTCTATAGAAAAGAATAAACCTCATTTTCACCATCCCATATCTAGATTATGCCTCCCCTTTTTTCCTTGGCATTGAGATTCTAAAGAAGCAAAAACTTTATCCTATTCATACGACAAATTTATATATATATGGAGAAGATAGATTGCTGTCCAATTTCTGCTTTTCTTCAAGTGGTGTTTATGTTTGTAGGGCTAACACACATGGGCAACATGCATTGGAGCATAAAGTAATTATGATTAAATAATAGTACTAAATCCTATCTTCATATTTGCGGACTTGGTCAATGAGGGCAAAAAAATTACTATTGGCGGAAATCCTACCAATCCAATTGAAAAATATCGATGGTCTCCACCTCAAAGATTTCAACCATTCATGCGTCACCTCGCACATTTAAACTTAGTGGTGGGTCCTCCTACAAATTCATGCACACAAATATTATAAATAAGATTTGTGAACCACTACTTAATTGTTCGTGCTACACTCATACACCAGCAGCACAAGTGTTGTTTCCTTCCTTTGCAAATTATTGTACTTTCCTTTTCTGTTCTCTAATAGTCTAATAATGTTTTGTTCCTGTGCATAGCCTTGATAATTATTTGTTCATGATTGACTTTATGTGGTTCACATTGATGATTGATGAGAATGCTTCATGTATTGATTTTATCACACCACATTAAATAACTCACTTAGCTCGTCGTTTTTATATTAGGCGGAATCGATATATTGAGCTATAAATTGCAAGTTTTGGTCATATATTCTTCATCAGTTCACCAGGTAGTTTTTATCGGGTCTTTTATACGTATACACCTTTGGTAAACTTGATTTGAAACTAGTTTGTTATATTGTTGTATTTCTTTTTCAATTACTTTTATGATCAAAGTCAAACGGCATTTAAGACTTATGTCGAAAGCAAATATATGGTTTGCTAAGCAGGGTTTTCATAAACATTGGATTTAACGAAATTCTTTGGATGTTGATGCAGATTATAATTTCTTTACGATGGATACTTCTCGCAGAATTGCTGGATTCAAATATGATTGCTTGCTTTTCGGTATGATCTGTGCTACTCTATTAATGCACTCTTACATGTTTCACGAGTTGTACAATTTTGGTTCAAGTGTTACCAAAATGCACTTTGAAATTATTATCCCAAGTTTTGTAAGCTCGGCAAACATTATAGTGGTAATGGTATAATCAAGTAAGGAGTATAGAGTATAGAATGATACGTCAAATTATGAACGAGTTTTATGTGATACTGTTTGGGAATTAAAAGACGAGAAAAAAGAAACAAAAATGTTTTCTTTTAGGTTTATATCTTTGAAATAAGAAAAATAGTTGTTTCGTCTTGTTTTTAATTTTGATTATTAAAATTTTAATTTTGAGAGAGTCTAACTGATGACAACTTATAGTGTGATAATACTTTTTCTCATAAAATTTCTAAATTGAAAATAGCAACTTAAGAAGATTTTTTTTGGAGATTACCAGTGTGTTTGGATACACGTTCTTGATCTGAGTCTTTGTTATTTTCACGTGAATTCTTATAAGACATAGAAACTCTCAGTGTTGCTTTTGCAGCAGACATAGGGAGAAAGTGTTTGACATATGTTACCAAGTTTTTTCCAAACACGCACTAGGTTTCACTAATTGGTATTCCTTAACGAGTTCCAAACAAGGGAGAGACAAATAGACAGTCAAGCATTATTTTCATCTTTTTCCTCATTTCTCCCCAACCAATTGAACCAAGACATTGCAAACGTGTTCTGCTTTTCTTTTTTTTTAAAGAGGAAAAGGGTGTGTTATTAATTCATGGCTCCAATCTTTTCAACAGATATGGACGATACTCTCTACCCATTGAGCACAGGTCTTAATTTGGCATGTCGCAAGAACATAGAAGGTACGAACATTAACAATGAAAATTACTAAAACTGCAATGCCTCTAGTGTTAAGATAATATGCAAAACAAGTCCTTTAGCTAACCAATCTTTTTGACAGAGTATATGTTGAAACACCTGCATATGGAAGAAAGTGAAGTACCAAAGATTTGCGTGGATTTGTATAGGGAATATGGGACAACTATGGCAGGACTAAAGGTAAGAAAAAATTGGCATTGTTCTCGGTTTTCTCTGTCATTATTATTTCCTTCTGAAATTCCAATTTCAGGCCTTTGGTTATGAGTTTGACAATGATGAATTTCATGCCTACGTGCATGGAAGATTACCATACAAGAAACTAAAGCCAGATCCAGTGTTAAGGAACCTTCTGTTTTCCATGCCTCAGCGTAAAATAGTAAGCAAATAATTTCATATTAGTTTGTTTTATTCAGTGGAGAGCATTCCATCCAATTATAAGACTTGGAAATCGCCATCCCAGGTATTCACTAATGCAGATCAAGCACATGCACATCAAGTTCTCAACAGATTAGGCTTGAAAGAATGTTTTGACAGCATCATATGCTTTGAAACGCTTAATCCTCCTAATTACACAAATGTACCTACTGATAATTTCGCGCTAACAAGGAGTAACTCGTTTAACAAAGATTGTAACCAAGTAGAGAGCCGATGTTTCAACTCCAAGACACAAATCCTATGCAAACCCTCTGCTGAAGCCATTGAAGCTGCCATTCAGATTGCTAATTTAGATCCAAGGAAAACGGTAAAATCTATTATTTAAACTAAAAAGTGACACAAAAATTACACATTTATGTGTTTATTTATAGATTTTGGCCTTGGAATCAACTTACTATTGGTTTTTCCCCCCTCTTCGATCCTATGCAGTTGTTTTTTGATGACAGTGCTAGAAACATTGCAAGTGGGAAAGCTGCTGGACTTAACACAGTTATTGTAAGCTATATTTTACTATTTATGCATCTTATTGGGAAATTTAAGAAAAATGGCTCCATAATTCATGTACATATCTAAAGCAAGTTAACATTCTGGTGACAGGTGGGACGCTCAGATTTGGTTCCTGGTGCTGACTATGCACTGAGTAGCATTCATAATATCAAAGAAGCATTACCCGAAATATGGGAGGTTGAGGAAGAGCTACAGCAAATGACCCAATCCCCAGCAGTTGAACCATGGTCCTTGCATAGATTTTGCTTTAAAAAAGAAACAAATTTTACCTACTGAACAATTCCAGCCATGGTCCATAGCAATTGTCTCCCCACAAATGGTGATGCTTAAAAATGTAAATCATATTGTTGGGAGCATGTAAACGCAAATAACAAAGGAAGAAATTAAGAAATGGAAAAGAGAATACTATTGTTATAAGGATTAAGCATGAGTCTAGTCATACAAAATATGGATGTGGTATCTCCACTGTGTCTCCGGAAGTCAACCAATTTGGCAGCCACTAATGATAATTCAGACACATTAACATGATTAATAAGGGACAATCAGAGCATTGGAAACTGAACTGAAAATCAGAAGAAAAGTGTTGTACTTCCACATAAAGATCAATCCTCTATAGGCAGTTCTCCGCAATTAACAATTCTGCAAGGCTTTCGAGGGACATCTAACCTACTCGTCTCCTGGGATTCAAGAGTCTTCACCACATCCATTCCATCAATGATCTGTCCAAATACAACGTGACGATTGTCTAGCCATGGAGTCTGCATCAAAAAATAAGACACTTAATACTGAATAAAAGTCAAAATTTTGAAGATTTGTATATTTTAGTTAATTAATTGAGCACTGAATATAAGAAATAGCATCCACAGCAAAATGGTCCAGTCCATTAGAAGAAAACATATTCTTAGACCTGAAAACAGACTTAATAGATATATTCCCTAGTGACTAGCGAGACTTTACCAATAATTTAAACCAGTCAGTGGATATTGATAAGGCTTGATTAGAATTTTCACTTTTACATTCACTGAAGTTTTTATATATTAGTAACTTGTAAATTTTTGGATGACAGTACATGTCTCTCACCTTTACAGTGCAAATGAAAAATTGACTACCATTAGTATTAGGACCAGCATTTGCCATGCTCAGAACTCCAGGACCAACATGCTTTACTGCAAGAAAGTGTTGATAGTAGAAATTTCAGAATATTAACTATACTAATTTAAATTGGAACAATGGCCAAAGCTGAATTTCAAATACCAATTCGTCAGTCACTGCTATAAATTTATAAATAAATAATATATTACTATCCAGCCAGCAACAGAGACATACAGGCAAAACTCTCATCTTTAAAACTAGGACCATAGATACTAATTCCACCAGTTCCCTGCAGCCAATAAAAACACATTTTAAGTGAGAACAAACATTACCACCGATGCATATACATGACATGGCAGTGTAAGAGTAAATGAACTCATCAGCACATATATGCAGGCACACAAACAAATATAACAGAGCTCACATTTCCTTCTGTAAAGTCTCCTCCCTGAATCATGAAATCTTTGATTATACGATGGAAGGAGCTTCCTTTGTAACCATATCCTTTCTCACCTGTACAAAGATTGTTCAGCTTGATCAATAAAAGTCAATGTCACACAATCCATTTCACAGTAGTAATTCAATTACAAAAAGAAAAATGCTGCAGAAAAAAGTAGATTGCTTGCCTGTGCACAAAGCACGGAAATTTTCAACTGTTTTAGGAACAACCTCTCCAAATAGGCCCAAAACAATCCTGCCCACAGGTTCACCCCCAACTTCTACATCAAAGAAACACTTGGTTGTCACCTTGGCTTGAAGCTCTACAACCTAAAGGTAACAAAACCATGTAACAAAATCATCTTAATCGCACCAGAATAGATTATTGAACATCACCAATACCATTTTCAGGTTAACTCAATGAATACAATCCCAAACATGGAGTTGTATGTTGCAACAATCAACAATCCAAATACTGAAACACTCTACGAGCAACAAGAGGTCTAAATTTTAATAATCATTCAGGGTCTATTTGGTTTAATTTAACAAAACGTTATCTCCTTTCTTTTCTCTATTTTTTTCATAATTACAGGAATATCACCTTGTTTTCACTTTGTTCCTCATTTTCAAAAACTTGTAAAGCAAATGGTGAAAACCACGTCCTTTTCACACTTTGGTAACAATGACCAAGTGGAACAAAGAGCATAAATTAGAAAACCCAAAGGTGTTATCCTTTAACTTCTTCACTGTTTCACATTGGCTTACTATTATTCTGTAAACATATTCTCAAGCCACAAATTCTAAATGACAAACATACATTGTCAGCAGCATTGACACATGTCATTCTCCTATATCTAATTGACCGTGCTTCAGATTGTCGCGGGACAGAAAACCTCAGGGCGTTATGTGATCTTGATGTCAATGCTTTACCATAATAACCAAGCGGTGATCTGGTACCGTAACATACCACACGCGACCTTTGAACCTTAGACACATCTTGGCTAAAATTACCCTGAAAAAATGGTAGCAAACTTTTACAACCCAAAACCCCATTATATGGGCAAAGTTGTGAAAAATCATCCCTTTTACACATTAAATTGAATGGAAGCCATTTGGGTGCTTCAGAAAAGCAAAGTAAAAAAAAGTGCACCTAAAAATAATGGCTATTTTCCCTCAGAGGATGAGAGGGAGAAAGTAGGAAGCAGTTACCTGAAGAGGTGGAAGTGAGTTCTGACATTGAACCAATTGAGCTGATAATGAAGACGCCATACTCACTCACTCGCACCTTCCCTTGCTGTGTTGATTGCGAATTTGCGAAAAACAAGAGAAGACACAGCCTGAAACTGAAAGCCGTAAGAGATAAGAGAGTTTGAGTTCGTGTATTTTCAGAGGGTTAATACCCATTTCGCTAGTCCTGTGCGCTGGTATCCTCAAAAATAAAATATTTAAATTTAATTCTTAAATATGTAAAAAATATAATAAATTAATCTTTTCATTAGATTTGAAAATCATTTTATTATTAAGTTATAATATTAAAAAAATCAATTTAATAGCAAATTATATTTTAATAATTAATTTATTATTAAATTATCCACTGTTAATCTATCACATCTTTTATATATTCAAATTCAAACTTTTCACCACTCCTCACAAGCAATAAAATTATCCATTTTTATATATAAAATTATTACTCCATAAAAAATAATCTCGTTTCAATTAAATTAGTAATTTTCTTTTTAAGTACTCCGATGCAGTTTAAAAAAACTTATTGTTAGTTTTCTATAAAATTGTGAGACTTTGATTTAGTTAATTATTATATAAGATGAATACCAACTTAATTTTGTTTTTCTTTTTAGTTCTGGTCCTACCACGAACTAGACTCGCATTGATTTCTCAGCCACGATCTGTGAATTAAAATGTAATGTTGATTAATGGCAAAGAGAAATGGTCAGCACATCTAAGCAAGTTATCATTCAAATATGCATAATGTTTTTTCTGTTGTTCAATTCCTAACGAATTAGTTATTTTTGGGCTTTGACCAAAAATATTAAAACAAGGAGGAATTTCAACCCATCAAAGTGGTCCAGGCTTTGAATATTATAACCAATGCTTTTGTGCCAAAACTTCCTACACCTTATATTTCTACCTGCACCCCATTTCCAAAATGTAACGGGGGTGCTGGTAAAAATTTATTGAGATATAGGAAACAACAGTCATGCTTTTGTTACAACCCGCAGAAGAAGAAAACAAAAACTCCTTACATAAATGTGTTTGATTTGGAATCATACTCTACTTATTGATAATGTCATGACTCGTGATTGGAATGGAAGAGTGTATGAAGTGTGAAATTGAATTCAATCAGATTTCCATTAGTGTAAAAGAATTTCCTAGGTCATTGCTTTCACTCAAAGCAAAAGTTTAGTTGGAAACAAAAGAGTTACATGTGAGAAGATAAGTAAGTCTTCTACAACATAGATAACAAGGAAAAGGAAAGGGACACCTCAATTATGGGATGCTCTCTAATCTTGATAAATATAAGTAACAGAAATACATTTATAAATGTTACAATTAAGTTGAGTGTCAAATAGAAATCAATTCTGAATTCCAACATTAAGACACCTAGGCTTAGATAAATGTCTTATTTGATTTCAAGTCTAGAGCATTTCTTAGTAACTCATTTCTATCTTTAAGCTTAAATACATTTTTCGTCAGTATAATTTAATATTTTTTATTTTCATCTTTATAAAAAAATGTTTTAATTTTTACAAAATGTGTTTGTTTTGTTTTTTATTCTTATATCGTTTTGAATAGTAAAAAAAATACTTTAACCTGTAAAAAAAGACTATCTAAAGCACTTTAAGTATAAAAACACATTTTATAAGGACTTAAACCAAAAAAAAATTACAAGAACAAAAGTAAAAATACTAAATTACAAGGATAAAAAATATATTTAAATCTTAATTTTATACTACTATGTGCTTAATAAAACTAGGGTCGAGCTTAGACCTAGACTGGAGGGGCCATTGCCTTAGGCCCAGGAGTGGGAGCTTGCAGACCAAAAAAAAAAAAAGTTCAGATAGTTGTCAAGAGGAGGAAAAAAACAACTTTGACCATTCATTTTTTTTGCATTCTCGACTTTTAAAATTTTAATTTTCATTTATAAAATAAAACATGATTAATATAAATTTTAATTGGGATGGAACTAAATTTCACTATTATTCTTGCCATTCTCGAGTTTTCAATGGAATTAATGCGCTATTTTAAAATTTTGATTTTATTTCTAAAATTATATGTGAGTAATATAAAATTTTAATCAAGAACGAACTAAATTACACAATTCTGCAATTTACTATCTGCTGGTTTTATTTAAAATTTACCATTAGATTGATTTTTTTTACTTATAAATTATACCTACAAAATCTTATATTAGTCTGAAATGATTTAATATTTTATTGATAATGTCAGAATTTACATAATAAATTATTTTAAAATATAAAATAAGAATTATTTGATTATATATTTATAATTTTTTAATTTTGGTACAATTTAACACAAACAATTAAAGTAATATATATTTTAATTCAACAGTTAAAACTATAATATTACATATTTATAAAATTACTGGTAATGTAATAATTATTGTAGTTTATAATGATGAAATATAATCGTCCAACGTTTAAATTAGTATGCAGAGACTCTCCAAAAATTGAAGTCCAAATTCTAGACCTAAAGAACCAAAGTATTATAACACCACTTTCACTTTCTCTTTCTTCCACTATCCCTAAAAACCGAGAAGCCTACCCTCACCGAAGCATCCTTTTTTTTTTTCTTTCTCGTGTTATTCTAACTCCGTCTCTGCCGTCACAAAAAAGAGGAAAGTCGCCGTGTCGTCGTGACTAACAGTGTGAGTGAGTGTTTGTGTAAATCGGGGAATTTATTGGGGTATTGAATAAATCGGCAGCGGCGCATGGGTGGACATGGAGCGACGGCGAAGATATCGGTGTGGTGGGACCTCGAGAACTGCCACGTCCCCAAGAGTTCGGATCCGCATGCGATCTCGCATAACATCTATTCCGCCCTCGTTCGCATGAACTACTGCAGCCCCGTCTCCATCTCCGCCTACGGCGACACCACTCGCATCCCCGACTTTGTGCAGCACGCGCTCTCCCGCACCGGTATCTACCTCAACCACGTCCCCGTCGGTCCGTAACCTCCCTTTTTCAACTTCATATCTGTATCCGTTTTCACTTTCTGCTATTCGTACCTCCTCGATTTAGGTTTTCGACTATTGGTATCTTCGATCTAATAAAACACTGCTCCTGAACTCTATAGCTGTATACTGTCTTTTGGATTGAATTTAAATTATGATGATCAAATCTCTACAGCTGACAATTATTATAACTCTTGACTAGTTTGGAGTTTCTTTCTCCTTACTTTGAGTGGATGTGAAGGGACTGGTGTACGTGGTTATTTGACTATCATGAGAAATTGTATAAGATTTTGACGAGCTGTTAGTTTTCTCTCCTGAACCCTGTCCATGTACCGTGGTTGTTGTTTTGTAGCATTTATTGAAATTGCTAGAAGTTGCAGATAAATATGGTTGATGCGGCCGTAATTGCAGTCAGAGATTCCACCAGAACCTCTTTTTTCTTTTTCTATCAGAAAATGTTAATTGTTACTTTGATGGTTTTTGTTAGCATGATGGATAGAACCTGCGACCTTTCCCTCCTTCCCTTCCTTCTTAACCTCCCAGCCAACCTTATATCTCCAAAACCTTGATGTCGTCGCCGTTTTGAAATATTTCACTGCATTTATTGATATTTCCAGAGATTGCCTATAAATATGGCTATGTGGCTATCATTCCGGTCATAGACATCGCCAAAACCTTGATCCTGGTTTTGTTGCATTTCTTGATATTGTAAGAAATTGTAGATAAATGCGGCTGATGCAACTATAATTGCAGTCAGTGGCACAGTCAAAACCTTGTTCACAGACCAATTTTAGAAACATTAGTTTTCTGTTTTTGGATCAAATCTATTGTAATTTTTTTTTTTGTGCTTTGTAGGTTCTGTGAAACTTGAAACTTCTATTTTTTTTAACTGACATTTTAATATTCGGTAATAGGCGAAAGTGCCAAGAATATTCTTGTTGATATGCTGTTCTGGGCAATGGACAATCCTGCACCGGCTAATTATTTATTAATTTCGGGTGACCTAGACTTCTCGTATGCTCTCCATAAACTTCGGATAAGGGGATATGATATTCTTCTTGCACACCCTCAGAAGGCATCTGGAACCCTAGTTGCAGCTGCCAACAGTGTATGGCTTTGGACTAGCCTCTTAGCTGGAGGACCTCCACTTTCTAATGGTGAATCACAACAACTTGGTAATGGTAGCCTTAGCCATGTATCATCTTGACTCCTTACAAATTCCGGTTACAAGTGCTGCTCAGATACATCAACAGGTGGATTCCTATTCAGAATTACATGTAGGAAATTCAAAATTTCCAAATGGAGGAAGGGGATTCGATTCTAGATATCAGGGGAAAACAAATTGGAGAAACCTGAGTCAATCAAATGGACCTAGAGCCATGAATCCACTGCCGGTTGGACTTCAAGATAATCGCAATCGTAATAATACAAACTCTCAACGACCTGGCAACTTTAATCCAAATGTTCCGCTAAGTGGACCTGCTACAAACTATGTTCATGGCAATACTGATCAGTTATGGAGCAATAACAGTAATCTACAGGGCAATCATCAAATTCCTTATTCACAGCCATTAAGACCAAACAACTTTCGGTTACAGAGTAAATGATCAAACATTATTTCAAGGAGGTATTTTTTAAAATTAATATTAATTTTAGGTTAGCGAATTGTTAGCAATATTTGATTATTAGACTAGTTTTGATATTGTTGTCTTCTAGCGTGTTAACGTTTACGTGATTTTGAAATTATTTATTGTTATTTTCTCATTATTTCGAGTACATGCCTCGTGCCTCTGCCTGTGTTTAAGTGCGTTTGATTATTATTCATTGTAACACCGAATTTTAACATAGTTTCTAAAATTGCGAGTAATCTCAGGTTATCAAGATTAGGGATTTTGATCTAACTATTATGTCAAGTTACTTTGGTGATTTAATTTGTTTTGTAAACTATCATGCTCAAATTACTTTGTTGATTTCATTTGTTTTAACTACAAAAATTGTAAAGTAATCAAATGCATTATGGTTAAAAAAAAATAATCAAAGGTAACAAAACCATGTAACAAAATCATCTTAATCGCACCAGAATAGATTATTGCCCATCGCCAAGACCTTTTTCAGGTTAACTCAATGAATACAATCCCAAACATGGAGTTGTATGTTGCATCAATCAACAATCCAAATACTGAAACACTCTACGAGCAACAAGAGGTCTAAATTTTAATAATCATTCAGGGTCTATTTGGTTTAATTTAACAAAACGTTATCTCCTTTCTTTTCTCTATTTTTTCATAATTACAGGAATATCACCCTTGTTTTCACTTTGTTCCTCCTTTTCAAAAACTTGTAAAGCAAATGGTGAAAACCATGTCCTTTTCACACTCTTGTAACAATGACCAAGTGGAACAAAGAGCATAAATTAGAAAACCCAAAGGTGTTATCCTTTGACTTCTTCACTGTTTCACATTGGCTTACTATTATTCTGTAAACATATTCTCAAGCCACAAATTCTAAATGACAAACATACATTGTCTGCAGCATTGACACATGTCATTCTCCTATATCTAATTGACCGTGCTTCAGATTGTTGCGTGACAGAAAACCTCAGGGCGTTATGTGATCTTGATGTCAATGTTTTACCATAATAACCAAGCGGTGATCTGGTACCGTAACATACAACACGCGACCTTTGAACCTTAGACACATCTTGGCTAAAATTACCCTGAAAAAATGGTAGCAAACTTTAACAACCCAAAACCCCATATGGGCAAAGGTGTGAAAAATCATCCCTTTTACACATTAAATTGAATGGAAGCCATTTGGGTGCTTCAGAAAAGCAAAGTAAAAAAAAGTGCACCTAAAATTAATGGCTATTTTCCCTCAGAGGATGAGAGGGAGAAAAGTAGGAAGCAGTTACCTGAAGAGGTGGAAGTGAGTTCTGACATTGAACCAATTGAGCTGATAATGAAGACGCCATACTCACTCACTCGCACCTTCCCTTGCTGTGTTGCTTGCGAATTTGCGAAAAACAAGAGAAGACAGCCTGAAACTGAAAGCAGTAAGAGATAAGAGAGTTTAAGTTAGTGTATTTTCAGAGGGTTAATACCCATTTTGGTAGTCCTGTGCGCTGGTATCCTCAAAAGTAAAAAATTTAAATTTAATTCTTAAATATGTAAAAAATATAATAAATTAATCTTTTTATTAGATATGGAAAATCATTTTATTATTAGATTATAATGTTTAAAGTTAATTTAATAATAAATTATATTTTTAATAATTAATTTGATTTTAAATTATTAAAAAATTAAAAAATTATTATTAAATTATCCACCGGATTAATCTATCACATCTTTTATACATTCAAATCCAAACTTTTCACCACCCCTCACAAGGAACAAAATGAATAATTATCTATTTTTATATTAAAATTATTAGTCCATAAAAAATAATCTCGTTTCAATTAAATTAGTAATTTTCTTTTTAAGTACTCCGATGCAGTTTAAAAAAACTTATTGCTAGTTTTCTATAAAATTGTGAGACTTTGATTTAGTTAATTATTATATAAGATGAATACCAACTTAATTTTGTTTTGCTTTTTAGTGCTGGTCCTACGACGAACTTGACTCGCATTGATTTCTCAGTCACGATCTGTGAATTAAAATGTAATGTTGATTTATGGCAAAGAGAAATGGTCAGCACATCTAAACAAGTTATCATTCAAATATGCATGTTCTTCTGTTGTTCAATTCCTAACGAATTAGTTATTTTTGGGCTTTGACCAAAAATTCTAAAACAAGGACGAATTTCAGCCCATCAAAGTGGTCCAGGCTTTGAATATTATAACCAATGCTTTTGTGCCAAAACTTCCTGCACCTCTGTATATTTCTACCTGCACCCCATTTCCAAAATGTAATGGGGGTGCTGGTAAAAATTTATTGAGATATAGGAAACAACACTCGTGCTTTTGTTACAACCCACAGAAGAAGAAAACAAAAAATCCTTGCATAAATGTGTTTGATTTGGAATCATACTCTACTTGTTGATAATGTCATGACTCGTGATTGGAATGGAAGAGTGTATAAAGTGTGAAATTGAATTCAATCAGATTTCCATTAGTGTAAAAGAATTTCCTAGGTCATTGCTTTCACTAAAGGCAAAAGTTTAGTTGGACACAAAAGAGTTACAAGTGAGAAGATAAATAAGTCTTCTACAACATAGATAACAAGGAAAAGGAAAGGAACACCTCAATTATGGGATGCTCTCTAATCTTGATAAATATCAGTAATAGAAATACATTTATAAATGTTACAATTAAGTTGAGTGTCAAATAGAAATCAATTCTAGATTCCAACATAAAGACACCTAGGCTTAGAGAAATGTCTTATTTGATTTCAAGTCTAGAGCATTTCTTGGTAACTCATTTCTATATTTAAGCTTAAATACATTTTTCGTCACTATAATTTTTTTATTTATTTTATTTTCATCCTTACAAAAAAAATTATAAAATATGTTTGTTTTATTTTTCGTCCTTATATCATTTTGAATAGTAAAAAAAACTTTAAACAAAAAAAAGGACTATCTAAAACACTTTAAGTATAAAAAAACAAAAGACTTAAACAAACAAAAATTACAGGAACAAAAATAAAATACTAAATTATAAAGATGAAAATGTAAGATTTCATGGATAATAAAAATTTAAACTTCTAACTTCTTTTAGGAGACTTTCCATACCTGTTTTTTTTTATACATATAAGTTATTTATTTAAAACAAGTTGTTTAATATTTTTTTAGCATTGGAGGAGATCTTCTATTATGTTGGATTGTTTAAAATTAAACTCTAATTATTTTTGTAAGCACAACAGTTGTTTATGATTTTTTTTTTGTCATTTAAGAATTATCTAAATAAAATCATTTAAGTATTGTTTAATGTTTTATTGAAATAAAATATATGAATTGTTTAATTATAATGTAATATTACATGAAACCAATTATCAGGAAATAAAAAATATTAAAACAAATTATTTAAATTGTAACCAATTAGAGATGCTCTAATTAACTCAAATTAATTACCGATTACGCAGATGCATGTGCACCCCCTCTCTCCATCTATATTCAACTAGTTTCGATTTATTAATCAGTATTGAACCAAAATGATTAAATTTAATTATAAATATTCCATGTTAATCCTCCATTGTATAATAAAAGGTCGTAATTCTTAAAAGTAAGATAACTTTTTATTAGATTTTTTCTTTGGAACATGCGACATAATCATAATCATTAAAGTACATTTTTATCTTTTTTTCAATAGAAACAACACATTAACTTGTTCGGTTTTTATGTTAAAAAAACTATCTTTTTACTAAAATTTAACTGTTTAAGTATATTATTTTTATTTTTAATGTTAAAATTTGTATTTTTTCTTAGTCTTAATTATTTTTAATCTAAAACTAATGTTTAAATATATTCAAAATTCAAAATACAAGTACTAAATATTACAAAAAATTAAAACAGAAAAAGTAGTAAAAAAAAACTAACCCTAAATATCTTCTAATCTAATATTTTAAATCTCAAACCTAAAATATTATTTAAAAACTAAAACTACATAACTAATCAATATATTCAAAATTTAAATTACAAAATACTAAATTACAAAAAATTCAAACAGAAATAGTTGTATAACACCACTTTCATTTTCTCTTTCTTCCACTAATCCTAAAAACCGAGAAGCCTACCCTCACCGAAGCATCCTTTTTTTTTTTTCTTTCTCGTCGTTTTTCTAACTCCGTCTCTGCCGTCACAAAAAAGAGGAAAGTCGCCGTGTCGTCGTGACTAACAGTGTGAGTGAGTGTTTGTGTAAATCGGGGAAATTATTGGGGTATTGAATAAAGGCGGAATTAGGAGGGGCTAGGATGAGTCACTGTCCCCGTTAAATTTAGAAATTTTTAAATAAAAAAAATATTTTTAAAAAATTAATAAAAAATAAAAATAAAACAAAAATGAAAGAAAAAAAATATTAAAAAAATATGAAAGGGGAAAAAATATAAAGAAAACTTAGTAAAAAAAATATTAGAACAATAAAAAGGAAATAAAACATAAAAGAGAAAAAAATATATATAAAAAAGAGGAAAGAAAATATAATAAAAATAAAAAGGGAAAGAGAGATAACAGAAACAGAAAAAAGGAAAGAAAGATGATAAAATAGAAAAAAATAATAATAAAAAGAGAAAGAATAAAGAGGAAGAAGGAGAAAGAATATTATAAAAGGGAGAGGTCTGAACACATAAACACACAGAGGAGAAAAAGAAGATACAATTTCCAAGAGAACAAAAAGAGTCAAGAAAATTGTGTCATTTGATACTACAATCAGTGAAAGAGAAGAGTTTCAGGTATCCCTTCATTCCTTTTTTTTTTCCCTTTTTCTTCTTTCTTCTCCTATTTCTCGTTGTTGTTGTTGTTGTTAATCTTCTAAAATAAAATAAACTGTTATTTACTCAAGGACTAGCAAGAACTGGAAAGTCCATCATTTACCCTCTTATTGATAGAGTGATTAGACTTGTATTCACTCTTTTATTTTCTACAATAATTACTGAAAGTTTTTCTCAACTATGAAAAGACTAGATTTTGAAATAGAATCAAAGACCAATTTTTTTATGATTCTTTGATTACATACATTAAAAAAGAAATTGTTTTGATTTTTAATACATATTTAATTATAGATGATTTTAACAATATGAAAACACGTAGAGTAAGAGTTAAGTGTAGCGATCTTAATTTCTGTAATAGATTTATTAGATTTATATTGTCTTCGGAGTAATTTTTTTTGATATATTTTTGTTAAAGAATACACTAGCTACTTCTAAACATGTCTAGAATTTTCTCAAGAAATTAGGAAAGGTAGGAGTATTGTAGAAAAGTATAGAGTATTCTAGAATATTAGGGAATGGTGTAGGCTAGAAAGAAGTGTATGGAGAATTCTAGAAGAAGAATTCTAGCCATTAGATCAAATAAATCTCCACCATCCATTAAGGAGGAGGAATGGGTATAAATACCCATCTAGGTAGGCTCATTTGAAAATAAGAGAGAAGGAAAGAAAGAAAGAAAAATAAGAAAGAAGATAGAAAGAGTATGAGGCTATATTGAGTGGTGTGTAGGAAAATAATTAGTGAGTGTAATTTCCTACATAAATAAAAGCTTTTCTTTCTTTTGTCCCTCAAATCTTGTTCAACAATTTTTTTTATGTTCGCCCCCTCTCAATAAAATTTCTGATTCCAGCCACTGGTATTGAATAGATCGGCAGCGGCGTCATGGGTGGACATGGAGCGAGGGCGAAGATATCGGTGTGGTGGGACCTCGAGAACTGCCACGTCCCCAAGAGTTCGGATGCGCATGCGATCTCGCATAACATCTATTCCGCCCTCGTTCGCATGAACTACTGCGGCCCCGTCTCCATCTCCGCCTACGGCGACATCACTCGCATCCCCGACTCTGTGAAGCACGCGCTCTCCCGCACACTCTACCTCAACCACGTCCCCGCCGGTCCGTAACCTCCCTTTTTCAACTTCATATCTGTATCCGTTTTCACTTTCTGCTATTCGTACCTCCTCGATTTAGGTTTTCGACTATTGGTATCTTCGACTATTGTAACTGACATTTTAATATTCGGTAATAGGCGGAACTGCCAATAATATGATTGTTGATATGCTGTTGTGGGCAATGGACAATCCTGCACCTGCTAATTATTTATTAATTTCGGGTGACCGAGACTTCTCGAATGCTGTCCATAAACTTCGGATGAGGGGATATAATATTCTTCTTGCACAACCTCAGAAGGTATGTGGAGCCCTAGTTATAGCTGCCAAGAGTGTATGGCTTTGGACTAGCCTCTTAGCTGGAGGACCTCCACTTTCTAATGGTGAATCACAACAACTTGGTAATGGTAGCCTTAGCCATGTATCATCTTCTGACTCCTTACAAATTCCGGTTACAAGTGCTGCTCAGATACAGCAACAGGTGGATTCCTATTCAGAATTACATGTAGGAAATTCAAAATTTCCAAATGGAGGAAGGGGATTCGATTCTAGATATCAGGGGAAAACAAATTGGAGAATCCTGAGTCAATCAAATGGACCTAGAGCCATGAATCCACCGCTGGTTGGACTTCAAGATAATCGCAATCGTAATAATACAAACTCTGATCGACCTGGCAACTTTAATCCAAATGTTCCGCTAAGTGGACCTGCTACAAATTGTTTTCATGGAGCAATAACAGTAATCTACAGGGCAATCATCAAATTCCTTATTCACAGCCATTAAGACCAAACAACTTTAGGTTACAGAGTAGATGATCATACATTATTTCAAGGAGGTATTTTTTAAAATTAATATTAATTTTAGGTTAGCGAATTGTTAAGCAATATTTGATTATTAGACTAGTTTTGATATTGTTGTCTTCTAGCGTGTTAACGTTTACGTGATTTTGAAATTATTTATTGTTATTTTCTCATTATTTCGAGTACATGCCTCGTGCCTCTGCATTTTAAAACTCAATTATGTGTTTAAGTGCGTTTGATTATTATTCATTGTAACACCGAATTTTAAAATAGTTTCTAAAATTGCGAGTAATCTCAGGTTATAAAAGATTAGGGATTTTGATCTAACTATTATGTCAAATTACTTTGGTGATTTCATTTGTTTTGTAAACTATCATGCTCAAATTACTTTGTTGATTTCATTTGTTTTAACTACAAAAATTGTAAAGTAATCAAATGTATTATAGTTAAAAAAATAATCAAGAGACAATTTTTTTGTTAACCGTTTTATTTATGTATGGACAGCATGTTTTGGTGTACCCGGTTATTCCTTACCTTGGGATCAAATTGTTTATTGGGTAGTAAAAATCGTAAAAACAAAAATAATTTTTATTTTCTTAAAGAACAAAATGTTTATTATGCTTAATATCTTTAATTTGGTCGTATTTATTTTGTCCTTTATTTTTTTACTTAAAACATACGAGTTTAGTTTCACTCACAAAAAATAGAGGTAGTATCAGTTGCTTAAAAGAACAAAGAGAAAATAAATTTTTCTTATAACAATTATTGTTTATTTACTACAAAATTATAAAATAATTAAAGGCAAAATAGTTAAAAAAAATAATTAATGCAATAGATAATTTAAAAATGATCTTATAAAAGAAGACAATTTCTTCTCCAAAATGATCTTATATACTATTTCAGAGGTATATCCCGTGCCTAAAATTAGTTTCCAAATATGTTCTTTTTCTTTTGTAATTTGTTGCAGAATTTAACAAATTAGTTTTGTACAGTAAAATTGTACACAAATTTTATTGTACTATTTCAGAGTTTAGTTTTTCACTTTTAATTTTATTGTTATTACACGAGTAATGTTAGTATGTAACAGAAAAAGATATGGAGAGAGAGAGAGAGAGAGAAATGGTGTGGGAAATATTGTAGGAAAATGTTATATAAAATAACAGAATTCTTAGGTAAATTGCTTGAATCAGTGAGAGTAACAATGCATGAAAACGGATTAAGTTGGTTATAGTAATTTGCTGGGTACGAGTATATTCCACGCATAAAAAGCGTTTTGAGTCAAATCAGAACAATCGAGGCGGTCTCATACAACCGTACAACAAGGTTGGGGTGTTCACCGTTTGAATTTTTTTTCAGATTCGATCCAATCTTTTTAATTTGGTCATTTGATTATTTATTTGATTTGAATTTTTTTTTCAAATCGATCTAATCTAATCTAATTTTTTTCGATTTAGATTGGATCGATTTTTAATTTTTTAAAATGTTTAAAGATAAAATTTATAAGACTTATTTTTATCAAAATAAGAAATATCTAACAGAAACCTTAATGCAAACATGTTTATTGGACAAAAACAAATATAATTTTCTAATTTTCAAACTGAACTTATAACTTAAATGTAAAACTAAAAAGCCTAAGTAGGTAATTGGATCGGTTTTCACCATCCAATCAGAAAATTGATTCAATCTGGTGAAAATTTTTTATTTTTGATTTTATTTTCGTTGTCAATTTTTCAGTTCGATCACCACGGTTTGCATAGGTTTTGATTGGATAAGTTGATCAACATCCGTACAACAAGGAATTCCGGTTCAAAAATATCTGTCTTTTGTCTCCAACTTCCTAAAAATAGCTGTGTCAGTGCAACTAGCCAAGACCACCGAAGCACCAAAATCAATTATGTGTATCACAAGGAACACAATTGAACCCATCATCATCATCATCACAATCATGAGTAGGGGTTCTCATTTTCAGCATGATCATGTCACATGAAACAAGAAGAGTGACTTATTATGGGTCAAGTAGAATCACGTTTTGCATTGATCATGACTTTGAATTACCAGCGTTTTGGAAGCTACCATAACAAAAGGGATGGTAATAATTCAAAAGAGAAGGAGGGGATGGTGTTGAACATAGCGATCATGGTGGTATCCATGATCGCCATTGCAATGGTCACCGTTTCTGTTATTGCACACAGACGGTTCCAAACAAGACGCAGGGAAGAAGTGAAGACCGTTCTCTCCATTTGCACCAAAACGGAGGAACCAGAAAGTTGTTTCCGCTTGTTGAAGCACGTTGGTGAGACAGCCACGATTTTGAATTACATGAAAGCTGCTATTAATGCAACTCTCACGGAATTGTTGTTGGTCATTAGGCCAAAACCTCGTCTTGAAAGGAGCCTCATGCAAGGGTCATATAAAGATTGTTTTGAACTGTTGAGTTTGGGAAAGGAAGAATTAGGGTCTTTGTATTTGATGGCAAATTTTTATGATGGCAAATTTTTATGTAGATTTGTGCGAACTAAACTTAGATGATGTGTTGAATAGCCTAAGTGCTGTCATTTCATACCAACAAACTTGTACTGATGAATTGATCCGAATAAATAGCTATGAGGTTTTAGGGTATTCCTTGAAAGTTCCAATTCTTCTCACAAGGATAGCCTTAGCCATTGTTGATAATTTCTCTGAGAGGCCTAATAGCAGAGAAGCACGACGGCTAGAAGAATTTCCAAGGTGGTTCTCAGAAAGAGAGAGAAAAATGATAGAGTCTAATCAAGGAGATAATGGTGGTGAACAATGGTCAATAAATGTGGTTGTGGTTCAAGATGGTAGTGGCCATTTCTCAACCATAGCTGACTCACTCAATACATGCCCAAAGAATAAAAGGATTGCATATGTTATTTATGTGAAAGAGGTAAACATGAAGAGAGAGTGGTGATTCCTAAGGGTGAAAAAGTGTTCATGTATGGTGATGGACCTGCGCATACCATTGTTAGTGGTACCAACACAAGAGAACCCAAGATAGTCACAACCTCCTTTCGAGCAGCTACTTTCGGTAAGCTCCTCAACATTAAACAATATGGCTCTAATTATGAGCAATTTTTGAGTGACTACAATACTTAAAAGGTTTAGTTAATCATTTAGCCTCTATAACTTCTAATTTTTCGTTTTGGTCTTTACAAGTAAAAAAATATTTGTAGAGGGATTAAAAAGGTAGAATTTTTAGTTATAAAGACTAAAGCAAAATGTTAGCACCTATATAGGAACTAAATGATTAATTAAACCTTTTAATAATAAAAAATCATATTAAAGTATGTGTTAGACTGTTAGAGTCATTTTGATATTATCATGAGCTTCTGATTAGTTGTGTCTGTAATTAAGCACTGTGGTCATGCGACGCTTACTTGCCTTCAACACCCTTTTGTTCTTTTTAATTTTGGAGGGTACCAAAAGAAGCAAGTAATTAACACTAAACGTGACATTTTGTTCTAATTTTGGCTCTTGTGAAATGCAGTGGTAATGGGGAAAGGATTCATCTGCAAAGACATTGGTTTCACTGCCCCAGCTGACATTACAGGAGCACCATCACTCCTAGTCCTTTCTGATCACGCAACATTCTTCAAGTGCAAAATTGATGGTAACGAAGGAACCTTGTGCGTAGTAGCTCAACTCCAATTCTACCGAGACTGTGAGATTCTTAGCAGCATGGACATCATCAAAGGAGACTCAACAACTGTAAGTCAAAACTCACAAATCATAGTAAAGCCTTGAAATTCCTCTGATTTGGTTTTAAGAAGAAATGTCATGAGTGCTCAGTCCAGGTTAGACAAATATCAGACAACTGGGTTAGTGATTCAAAACTGCACCATCACAGCAACAGAAAGAAAGCATAAATACTCTTAATGCTACCACTTACTTGGGCTCCCTGTATAGTGAATACTCAAGAACAATCATAATGACATCCTTTTTAGGAGATGTGATACATCCAAAAGGTTGGTGTAAATGGAGTGACAACTATGGCATTGAAACAGCAACATTCTGGGAGTTTGATAATAGAGGGCCTGGGGCAAGAACTGACAAGAGGGTCAAGTGGAATGGCTACATTACAATAAGAAAATAATATATAATATGAGTCAATATTTTTTTTTTATAAATTTTCCAGCATTAAATATTGATATATTACAAAATTTTAATATTATTAAAAAATTAACAAGTGGATAGAATAATTAGTTATTTATATAATTATAATATATAATAAAAAAATATTTAAAAATTTATCAATCATATTATATGTAACAATTATATTTTATATCTAAAAATATTTCAATACAATATTTATATTTTATATTTATAATGAATAACTTAAATATTATTTGTAAGAAACCGAATAATATTCATTTGGTCATCTAACGATTAATTAAAGAATAATAAAATATTTTATTAGAATGAGTTTAAATAGTTTATATGAAATCTTAAATTCTATACTTGTTGTCGCTATTATACATAAATAAAAATTTTAAGCACGTACGTAATATTTACTGATTATCCACGTTTAATAATTAACGAAGTGAATAACTTGTAACTACAAAAACTATCATGAAATTAATATAACTAGTATATTTGGTTGTGAGTTACATAGAATAAGATTTTGTTTTGGAATGAATTTTAGTTTTGAGTTTCAAAATTTTTAAAAATAATAACTAGTTATTAGTTTTGATTTCAATATTTTTTAAATTTGAGTTTAAAAATATGATTACTTTTAAATAAATTCATTTTGAAAGTTTTATATTATATTAAAATTAGTTTAATAGTATTTTTATGGTGGTGATGACAACGATGATGATAATGATGTCAATAGTAGGGACGGTGATAAAGATACCAGTAATGACAATAATGATGACGTTGTGATGACAATAATGACATTGGTGGTGAGAGCAAAGTTGGTGATGGTGGTTATTACTATGTTGGTGGTGGCGATGACTATGTGGTGGTTGTAATAATGTTGGTGGTGGTGATGGCAACACCAGCAGAGCCAGGTTGAAATGAAGGTGGACAAATACACTCCCTCATTTCAATAAAACCATTAATATTTGTCCAAAAATATTATATTTTGCACCTCCTAATTTTATATTTTGCATCCTATAATTTTATGTATTTGAACTTTCTTATCAGTTCACATGTGAGAGTAAGTAAATGTATCTCTTATTTTAATAAAATGCACATATTTATCTTAACATTTTATATTTTGTATTTTTTTATCTTCGTGTTTGAACCTAACTATCCCATATGATAATAATAATTATCAATTTTTTATTTTTTAAAATAAATTGCCCTCACTAATCCAGGATCCTAGATCCGCTACTGGATGGCGATGTGGTGGTGATTGCGACGACATTGATGCTGATAGTGATTACAATAACAAATGTGGTATCACTATTACCAATGTTGATGTGATAATGACAATGATAATTCTAGTGACATTAATTGAGATGATACTGACAATAATGATAATGATGATGGTGGTGTGGTGAGGATGACATATGTAATATTGATGATAACCAAAAAGTGTCATTTTCAAATGTAGTAAATATTATTTTAAAACTAAAAATAAAAATCACACAACTTTTTTTCTTAGTTTCAAAAATAATTTAAAAATCAGTTCAAACTTTATTTTTACTAAACATATTTTATGTTAAAAATTACATTTAAAAATTAAAACTTCGTCACCGCTCCAAATGGACCCAACCCAGATAAAGATGTGCCGAAGTCAGCGCAATGTTTTTTATTTGATATTTTTTTTAATAATAGCTTTGAAAGGATAGAAAAGGGTGGTCACTGAGTTCGCGTCATCGTCATTGTCTAGAGGGTTTGCCGGTTTGGTTAGCACTTTTCATGTCTTTGTTCGTACTTTATTTTTTCTTTCCTTTTTTGCATTTTGCGTTATAAATTGCACCCAACTCCAATGATCACGCAGCGTGTGTTGGACGGAGTAGTAGTGGGAAATCTGCCCCCGATTTACATTCACTTGTGTTGTGCTATATTTTGGTCGTCACACCAATTATGTTTATCCAAATAACCCTCGAGGAAAAAATGGTTGAATGCCTCATAATTCACCCTCTCCTTTTGCTCCCATTAATGAAAAAAGAAAAAAAAAACAAGCATGACTAGACAATTCACTTCCATCGATCGAGCATGCCATGCCTGCACCAACAATTTCAAATTCTCCAAGTACAGAAATATACGATTCGTGTTGTGATTAGAATTTTGAACTTTGAATTTTGTTTTTCGGTCCGAAAATGATATAAATAATAATGAGTGTAAAAAGGAAGTGCTGCACATGAGTAATACATGGTCCTCTGCAGTTTAATTGCAGGTGCAATGAGAGAGAGAATGGAAGAAAGCATGCACTTGCTTACTTGTTATTGTTGGTGTATAGTACGAAAAATTGTAGATTACACCTTGTGATTATTGTAACTATATTTACATGCTCACTTTTTTTTATCACACTATTTATCATGTCTATTACTACTATTTTTTATTAGATCAAGTACTAATTTTGAATTTGAGTTTTAGATATATAATTTATTAAATATTCAGAGAAAAATCAAGCAAACGTAATCAATGATAATTTAAGTTGGATTGGGTATATTGGGTCAAAAAATAAATATTATTTTAATTTTCTAAAAAGTTATAAATATTAAAAAGTATAAATAATAATTAAAATACCACGTCAACGACTTTGCTTATGAAATTCATAGGTCGAAAAATGAAAAAACTTGATGCCCGAACCAAAGTTCACTGAGGTCAACGAATTGGTTGAACCAAATCAATTAAAATTGGTTGAAGTAAATTGAACTAGTGGATCAGAGGTCAACGAATTGAATCAAATTCGTAAATTATTAGTGTAAGATTTCATAGATAATAAAAGTTTAAAATTCTAACGTTTATTAAGAGAATTTCCAATCCTTGTTGCTTAATAAGTTACCTATTTTTTTTTATACATATAAGTTATTTATTTAAAACACGTTGTTTAATATTTTTTTAGCATTGGAGGAGATCTTCTATTAAGTTGGATTGTTTAAAATTAAACTCTAATTGTTATTGTAAGCACAACAGTTGTTTATGATTAAAAATATATTTTTTGTCATTTAAGAATTATCTAAAAAGAATCATTTAAGGATTGTTTTAAGTTTTATTGAAATAAAATATATGAATTGTTTAATTATAATGTAATATTACAGGAAATCAATTATCAGGAAATAAAAAAATATTAAAACAAGTTATTTAAATTGTAACCAATTAGAGATGCTATAATTAACTCAAATTAATACCGATTACACAGACGCATATACACCCTCTCTCTCCATCTATAATTCAACTAGTTTCGATTTATAAATCAGTATTGAACCAAAATGATTGAATTTAATTATAAATATTCCATGTTAATCCTCCATTGTATAATAAAAGGTCGTAATTCTTAAAAGTAAGATAACTTTTTATTAGATTTTGTTTTGGAACATGCACATAATCATATTCATTAAAGTACATTTTTATCTTTTTTTCAATAGAAACAACAAATTAACTTGGTTCGGTTTTTATGTTAACAAAACTATCTTTTCGCTAAAATTTAACTGTTTAAGTAAATTATTTTTATTTTTAATGTTAAAATTTGTATTTTTTTCTTAGTCTTAATTATTTTTAATCTAAAACTAATGTTTAAATCTAACTATTATAAAATCAACTATTTTAAGAATAAATTAATCTCTTAGTATATTATTTTAATTTCTAAAAATTTATGCACTGTTCTGTTTTTTTTATTAATTTAGTTTTTAAAAAACTGTTATACATATTATTTATATAGTTTTAAATATTTATAGTATACTTTTATATTCTATCCGAATCTAAAAATCATGATATTATAGTTTTCTCTCTTCAAAACCTGGCAACTCATAAGTTTATATTAATGTTTTAAGTTTATCTTTATATATTAAAGGGTAAATAGTCATTTTCGTCCCTGAATGTGTAAGGCGCTGACAAATCTGTCCCTGAAAGATGAAAATTCAAATTTTTGTCCCTGAAAGTGAAAAAAGTGTGACAAATATATCCCTCCATTAACTTTCGTCTGATACCGTCAATATCAGGAACGAATTTGTCAGTGCACTATACATTCAGGAATGAATTTGTCAGTTCTCTATCCAAAATATAATTTAATCTTCATATTCTCTCTTTTTTAATCATTACAAACATAACATTACAATAAACACTTAAAAATTAGGAATACAAGCATAAGTTAAAACAAACATAATAATAAGCATAACATCGATTAATAAACATAATTTAGTTGTTGTTCTGAAATTTATATTATAACAATATTAGATAATAATAAAATCAAGTTAAGTCTCATTTTTTTCGTAAGGATTAATTTAATGACTGTGTATTTTAATTTATTCGAACCTCATATTTTGGGTAAGTATTATAAGTAAAAACAAACATAATAATAAGCATAATATTGATTAATAAGCATAATTTGTTTGTTGTTCTGAAATTTCTATTATAACAATATTAGGTAATGATAAAATCAAGTTAGGTCTCATTTTTTTGTAAGAATTAATTTAATGACAATGCATTTTTGTTTGGGTCTCATATTTTTGATAAAGTAGTGTCACATTAGAAATTTCAAAGTAAAAATATGAGATAATACTTATCCAAAGTAAAAATATGAGATAATACTTATCCAAATATGATACTCAAACAAATTAAAATGCACAGTCATTAAATTAATTCTTACAAAAAAATAAGACTCAGTTTGATTTTGTCATTATCTAATATTGTTATAATAGAAAAATTTCAGAACAACAAACAAATTATGATTATTATTATGTTTGTTTTAACTTATGTTTATTTTCCTAATTTTTAAGATTTTATTGTGATGTTATGCTTGCAATGATTAAAAAAAAGAGAATATGAACATTAAATTATATTTTGGGTAAAGAGTTGACAAATTTGTCCTTGAATGTGTAGTGCATTGACAAATTCGTCCCTGATATTAACGGTAACGGATGAAAGTTAACGGAGGGATATATTTGTCACACTTTTTTCACTTTCAGGGATAAAAATTTGAATTTACATATTTCAAGGACAAATTTGTCAGCGCCTTACACATTCAGGGACGAAAATGATTATTTATCCTATATTAAATTAAACTACGCTATTTTAAGAATAAATTAATCTACTTGCATGTCATTTTCTAAAAAATGTATATTATTTATTTATTTATTTATTTTTATTTTCAATATGTCATGTGTATTATGTATATATACTTTTAAATATTAAAAAGATACTTTCTAAATTACACTGTTTGCTATTTAATCTAAATTATAAAATATACTGTTATTAATTAATTTCAACTAAACTTTATAGTCAATTTTGTCACTTGAAAAATATGCAAAGCAAAAGGTTTACATGGTTGCAATTTGAAGACTTTTTTCTGTAGACTTTGTTTTAACCTTGTATGTGAGACAAAATGTAGTCCCGACATTTGTGCTTTACAATTAATGACGAACACTCATAGGGGTAAAGAATTTAAAAGCAAATTGAGCATTTGACGAAATATTTTTTAATTTGTTGGAATGGCATATCCTAGTGTGGAACAGAAAGCAACGTATGTGACAAATGCATTCGCAACCTTTTCCCTCTTTCTCAATTATATGAAGCCACAAGTCAAAGAAATAGAAAAAAATAAGAGTATGATTACATTTTCTTTTCAAAGGTCTTCGGATTGATTGGTTGATGTCCGTAATTCGGAAACTATTATCGTATTCTATCAAAGATTGAAAAATACCACTCATATTGAATTATACCTACGACACCTCAAATCATACACGAAAGATCATTAGTTAAATAATTTTTGTGACCAGTGAATTAAAGATATAAAATTTGTTTTAAATACAGTGCAAATGAAAAAATATTTACATTTCTTTGTTACAATATTTTCATGTAAAAACATCACTAAAATTACTCAATGAATCGTCGATAAAAAAAATTAAAAAAATTCGAATAATGTTTTGAATTAAAAATTTACAATAGAGTACCTTATATCTGTCGGTTGATAATATAAATTTAATATATTATATTAAATATTCATATTTGTTTTAATAAATAAATAAACTATTTTTTTTTTTTACTTTCAATTCACTTATCTGTACTTTTGAGTTTTGAAAAATTAATTAACAAATTTATTAAAATTAAGCTCGGTAATATAAATACATGCGAAAAACATTATATTTAAGTTGTCTTATAAAGTATGCTCGTGTTATTAAATTATCATAAACCCCTACTAATTTTTTAAAGTGAGAAAATATCAAATATAATTATTTTTATTTGACTTTTTTACTTAATATTTAAAGTCATCTAATTACCAAAAAAAAAGTCATCAAAAAGAATTTTAAAGAATATAACTAAATAAAACCGATGTTAAAAATTTGTGGGGTATGTCCCACCCATCTAATTTCATTGATGAGAGTGATGATGAGGCATAGCTAATTTATTGACTTCAACTGCACCAGAAACCAGCAATCATTTGGAGGGAAATATTTATTATATAGGGAAACATTATATTATATATGATCAAAGAAGAAAACGACCAAACCCATTATACAACACACCCCACCCTGTACTCTCTAATTTTCAACGCTATTATTTTATTTTGTATCTACCTCTCAAACCATTTGAAACCCAAGGAAAGAGACCCTCCATATTGAACCCATATTTGATTCTTACTCCTACTCCTACTCCTATTACTAAAGACTAAAGTTGTATTTTCTCATAATATCATTTTAACAATTCATTTAATATGTTATAAAATCTAATTGCACACTAATTTTTTTAGTTTATCTTCAAGTCACATACAATAATTATGGGTTAAAAAACTTTTTCTTCAAGATCAAATTGAATATTTTTTATTTAATCAGAAAATTTTTCATCAACTAATTTATGCACTTTAGGATAATTTTTTTTGGTACTTATTTCATTTATAATGAAAAGATATATAAAACAAGATGGCTATATCTGTGTTTTAATTACTATTAAACATGCAGATTTTATTAGTAATATTTTTTAGGGAACTTTATTAATCATCTTAAATTTAAGTCTTATAAGTATTGTTAAGTTAAGATTTGATAGAAAAAACTCTAGTGTCTTTAATACTTTTATTGTGATCTAAATAGATCAGGTAAAATTCAACATCTTTGATTTAAAATAAAAATGATTGTAGACTTATTTTTTAAAAATAAATAATAT
>PYAF01002464.1:799144-818203 GCA_007407185.1 Glycine tomentella
TGACATTTATATGATTTTTTAAGTTTTATTGTTAAAATTAACATTCTTACCACACATAATATTTTATAATTGAATAATTACATGAAAAATTTATACACAATTAAGGCATACACTATTTACAATAAAAGTTATGTACTATTTAAATAAAATATTTATTAATAATACAATTAATTTTTAATATTATTTTAAAATAAAATTAAACTAATAATGTATATATTAATAGTATAAAATTTATTTACAGTATAGTAATTTTTTTATGAAGAGGAATGGTAGAATAAAGAGACATCCTTAATATTATTGGATCAGACTTTAATAACTTGTAAGAACATTTTTAGTAGAGACTTACTAGAAGATTATTGGACAAACTCAAACTATAAGGTTGCTCACTAAGCAAACAAATTGGTACGAGAGACATTCAAATCCGTACACAAAAAATTCAATTAAAATATTTTTCAACATGCTTTAATTATTTTAGATTATCATGATATGAAATATCATTAGTGACTAATTTTTGTTGCAAAACTAAAACTTACCAATCATTTTTAGTGAACTTTATTCTTTCATCTATAAAATTCCAAATTGAAATCTTACTTAAAATATTTAAGTGAAGTTCTATTTATACCAACCACATATTAGTTCTTTGAACACTAGTATGATCTAATCAGGAATTCCCCTGTATAATAAATATTTTACAGGGTAAGTACTTGCCTATTAAACTAACCCATAAATTAATGATTTCAGTAGTATTTCATACGACCTATTAACTCTTAATTTAATGTTTAGGTTAACGAAACTAACAGCAATTAAAAATTTGCATCTAAAATTCGATAGCAAACAAAAAACCCAGACTCTCTCTCATCCTTCCTCCCTTGTCGTCTCCCTCAGCTCCCCCATTAGTCAAACACAGTCCATTTCACACCTCCTCCCAATTCCCCTCACGAGGGCGTGCCCGTTCGTCCATGATTCAATTCGGGCACGCTTTTCTCCATGTTCATCTGTCAGATTCCGCGCAGAAGAATAAAAAAAACTCTCCTTTCTAAAATGGGTCTCTCTCTCTCTCTCTGTATTCCCATCTGATGTGTGCTTCACTGCACCGTGTTTGGTGGCGCTCTTAGATCTGTTTCTCAAGCAGTGCCCACGAGGTTAGATCGCAACATTTCCCTGCCAAAACTGCGTTTGCTACTTTACCCCTTTGGCGCTGTTTGAAGGATTTTACTAATTTTTTTTTTGATTCAGACTCACTTTGCAAGACAGTGTTTTTGCCTCTTTTTATGCTACTTTATCCCGAAACAGCAAATGGGTCGCATCGCTTTAAGCCTAGGAATTTGATGACGACGACGACGATGGTGGTGCATGGTGGTGACATGTGTAATCATGGGGTTGTTAATAATTAGGGGTATATTAGGTTTTCGACTGGTTTGTATTTGTATCTGGTAATGGTGCTTAGGTTCAGAAACCTTGTGGTGTTGGCATCTCTGTGTCAGGGGTGTTTGCATTTGTTGCAATAATAATGGGCAACGGCACTTCTCGTGTTGTTGGCTGTTTGGTGCCATTTAATGGCAAAAGTGGGGTTGATTTGGAGTTTCTAGAGCCATTAGATGAAGGGTTAGGCCATTCCTTTTGTTATGTGAGGCCATCTATTTTTGAATCTCCTGCCATTACTCCATCAAACTCTGAGAGGTTTACTGTTGATTCTAGTACCCTTGATTCTGAGACATTGAGTGGTTCATTTAGGCATGAGAGCATTGAAGAGAGGCCTGGTAAGAATGTTGCGGAAACCACGTTCAAAACAATATCAGGGGCTTCGGTTAGTGCCAATGTTTCCACTGCCCGGACTGGTAACCAGAACGCATTACTAGCTAGCGATGTTCTGGAGCCTGCTGCATCGTTTGAGGGAACCGCGTCATTCGCTGCAATCCCTTTGCAGCCTGTTCCCCGGGGTTCTGGACCTTTGAACGGTTTCATGTCGGGGCCTCTGGAGAGATTTGCTTCCGGTCCCTTGGATAAGGGCGGTGGTTTCATGTCTGGGCCGATAGAGAAGGGCGTTATGTCGGGTCCTCTTGATGCCACTGATAAGTCCAACTTTTCAGCACCACTTGCCCGTGGTCGTCGAAGGCCACACCTGCAGCGCCTCATGAGAAGTGTAAGTGGTCCTATGAGAAACACTTTTTCTCGGACTTTTTCGAGGCACTCCATGGGTGGCAGTTGGGTGCAGCGGTTATTCCTTCATCCGGTGTCTCAACTAGCTTGGAATTCCAAAGAGGCAAAGTTTCGACCAGAAGTTTCTAGAAACTGTTCTGAAGTTGGATTGTCCGAATTGGAGTATAAACATACACAAAATTTACAGTGGGCACATGGTAAGGCTGGTGAAGATAGGGTTCATGTTGTGCTTTCTGAAGAACAAGGGTGGCTGTTTATTGGGATATATGATGGTTTTAGTGGACCAGATGCACCTGATTTTCTGATGAGTCATCTTTATAAGTTTATAGACAAGGAGTTAGAAGGATTGCTCTGGGATTATGAGGATAATCCCGTTGATCCACTTAAACCTGAAGTCCTTGAAAATGGAAATGATGTAGTTGCTCTAGAATGTGGTAGGGAGGAAATGTCAGATGCTCATAGCATTTCAAATGAAGAAAGTTCTTGCTGTTTAGAAAATTCTTGTCCCGTAATGGTCAAGGATCAATCATCTAATAGTGAGATAGTGGAGGTAAATGCTGAAGTTAAGGTAAATATTGAACAGAAAAATTGTGGAAGTCCCAGTATTGTACATACTGTTCCTGCATCTGTTCCAATTGGACAGTTGAGTGGTCAAGGCAGAAGAAGTGTGCGACTTTATGAGCTACTTCAGATGGAATCTTGGAATGAACAGGTGTCAGAACAAGGCAAGGATTCTGTGGTTCCTGCGGAAATAGCACAAGAGAGGCAGATGAGATTCTGCTCACCTGATGGTAAAGAGGATAGATCTAGACATCCAGATGAAGGTCCCACTACTTCGGGGGGAAATGGAGGTGCTGGGTTTAATTCGACCAACCAGGAGCCAATAGCTCCTTTTTCCGTTTCAGGACAAAGGCAGAATTCAAGAAAGTCATTTATTGGTACAAAAATCAGAAAAATGTACAGGAAGCAGAAGTCCTTGCGTAAGAAACTTTTTCCTTGGAGTTATGATTGGCATAGGGAGGAAACTTGTGTTGACCAGAAATTAGTTGAATCCTCAGGACCCATTAGAATATGCAAGTCTGGAGTAGATCATAATGCAGTTTTAAGAGCAATGGCTAGGGCTCTAGAAAGAACAGAGGAGGAATACCTGAAAATGGTGGAGAATAATATGGACAAAAATCCAGAGCTTGCCTTGATGGGATCATGTGTTTTAGTGATGCTGATGAAGGATCAAGATGTTTATGTTATGAACCTTGGAGATAGTCGTGTAATTTTGGCTCAAGAACGGCCAAATGATCGTCATCCTAATCCATGTCTCATCAAAGATGACATTAGGTATAAGAATCGATCTAGAGAGTCGTTAGTGGGAATGGAGTTGGATAGAATTTCGGAGGAGTCCCCAGTGCACAATATAAATAAGCATGTTAACAAGATAAACAAAAACAGAGAGATATCCATGTGCAGACTGAAAATGAGGGCTGTTCAGCTTTCCACAGATCACAGCACAAGTATTGAAGAGGTGTGCTTCCTCCTTTTTTGTGGATTGATGAACTATAAGTTAATACATTATAGTCAAATGTTGCAGTTCTAAAATTTGATAAGCTAGGCTTACATGAATTGTTGAATTGTGTTCTGCTTCTTGGTGATTGCATGTATATGTTGATTTATCTTGTCTCTGCATACGTTTTTAACTGTTTTTTCATATTTACATACCTGAGAATGCTTAAATTTCAGTTTTTCTTATTATTTAGATTAGATATGTTTCTTTTGAAATTCAAGAAGAAAAAAATGAAGAGATTAGAAATTTGGGGGGAAAAAAAGGAATTGGGTAATACCATATGCAAACATATTGAAATATTTATCTTTAGTGAAAGCAAACTTGATTGCATTAGTTAAAACAGTTTTATGCAGTATTTTTCAATTTTGCTCGCAGGAAGTTTTTAGAATAAAAGCGGAACACCCTGATGATAATCAGGCCATGTTTAATGATCGAGTGAAAGGACAATTAAAAGTGACCAGAGCATTTGGTGCTGGATTCCTGAAGAGGGTCAGTTGATCTTCTGACTTTGGCTATCTGAATTTTAGTTTGCTCCAGTCCTTTTGTCCATAGTTTATAGGTGGGATTCTACTTGTGTCCATACTTTTTTTCATAACATGGAAAATTTAAAGAAAAAGGTATATAAAATATTATAAACTGTGAATGTGACAGTTTGTTCATTACCATTTCAGATTTTGAGCCTAAAAATATACATATTTTCAAATTCATACTGTCTCCCTTTATTAAGGCAGGGAGATCAACACAGAAAAAATGAAGGCATCCTATTAGAATTTAAATGTTCTGACAACAATTTTTTATGTGTCCATGCTTCCTGGGCAAACTTTGTCCATCTCCGCCTCAGTCAGTGGTACTTAAATTTCCAAAAAGATATCAGAAGTGTAACGATGACTGAATCATGACTTATGCAGAAGAATAAAAGCAAATTCATGGAAGTAGTATATCTGTGGCTTGCTGCTGCATTTTTTGTTTAGGGGATATCCAACCAATGTTTGTTTCTAGAAGTGTATAACCTGAATTTCCTAACTAGTTTCATCACTATTTGAGCTTCTTACATTAAATTGGATGATAATTTCACACCGCTATCTTTCCTCCTTCAATCTAACGGCATAATATAAAGCCTTGGACCCTTGGTAAATGTACATGACCATAGTTAGTTTTGAGGAACATATTTCTTTATACTGTGCTGTTTTACTAACTTTTGATGATGACAATAATCAAATATACCTTCTATTTCCTCCCTATTGTAATATTTCAACCCTTTTCTAACTTCAATTGTATGATATAGCCGTCTTTTAATGAACCACTACTGAAGATGTTTCGAGTTGATTATGTGGGAAATGCTCCTTACCTAAGTTGCGCTTCTTCTGTCCTTCATCACCGACTTTCTTCAAGTGACCGGTTCCTGGTGCTCTCCTCCGATGGGCTTTACCAATTTTTCAGCAATGAAGAGGTAGTTGCCCATGTCACATGGTTCATGGAAAATGTTCCTGAAGGTGATCCTGCACAATACCTTATCGCAGAGCTTCTCTTCCGTGCGGCTAAAAAGAACGGTCAGTTTCACCTTCCTAGTCCCTCTGATATTATTGTGGCATTTGATGATCAAGTTAGATGGAAAATACTTGCCGTTTTGTGAAAAGGGAAAAACAAAAAGGAAATGCAAGGTTGGAATTTAAGTGGGCTAGTTTTGGTGACTAGCTCTGAAAATAGATTCTGTTTGGATAAACTTCTCCATAAATATTCATAGGAGAAGGTAAGAATGTAAATTGAATTGAGTTTCTCTCATTAGTTAAAATTAACTTATGCCATTAACTTTTAAACTTCTCCATAAATATTCATAGGAGAAGAAGGTAAGAATGTAAATTGAATTGAGTTTCTCTCATTAGTTAAAATTAACTTATGCCATTAACTTTTATAGAAGCTCTTTTGATTTAATTTTTTCAAAAGCTAAGATGCTGTTACATGTCATGAACCAAATGATTCCCCCCAAATTTCCAAGCAACTTGGCTCTCATTCAAAGCTTCTAAGCAAGGTCTCCAACCCCAAACATCATTCTTCTTAATTGAGTTCTTTTATTTTTACTTAGGTAGCCGTACAACGTTGATGGTAGAGCAATACATTTGAATTGTTACGCACTTGCTCTTTCATGTGGGATATATGTTTGGTGTTTCTAACTCCACTCTGCGTTATGCCATGATTAGTTATCATAGTTCAATCCACATCGATATAAGTTGTCTTTATTTAATTTTTGCAGGAATGGATTTTCATGAATTGCTGGATATTCCTCATGGAGATAGGCGTAAATATCATGATGATGTTTCTGTTATGGTGGTTTCGTTGGAGGGAAGGATTTGGAGATCATCGGGATAATTTATTTATTTTTAAAATGACTCTTTCATTTTTGGCTAGGTGCCTTCAAATTTGCACGTTGCCTTGATAATGTTACAATTTTGGGGTAGAAGTAAAATTATTGTAGAAATCAAAATTAGGCTCTGAAATATTTTGAAATGGAAGCTTTTTTCCTTTAATATCCTTTTATCAAAGGAGTCTTTTTCACTTGATTTTTTTTATATAAACAAATTCAATTAAAATGTGATATTTTTTTTTCAAAACAATTCAAAGTTCAAGTCTAATAATTCACTGTCTTGAATATTTGTAAAATGGAAAATATTGTCATTTCCTCAGAGAATAACTTTTATAACTTGGACTGTTTGTCGTTTTATTTAAAATTAATTAGTCAACCGTAAGGTAAGGATAGTTTTGAAGTTGACTCTGGTTGTTCAGGGATGATGAATTGATGATTCATGATGTATAGTAAACTCTCTGGTCTCCATGTTTAATGGTGAATTGGAGACGTACACGTTGACAGCGACAACTCTCGTGGGGTCCAATACTTTCTCGATGGTTGTTGAGATTTCGTAGTCCAATTTCTTTCTTTTTACATTACCATACCAAGAAAAGAGAAAACCTTACAAGCTTTGTTGGTGGTAATTCTAATAATTTACTTTTAAAAGGCTTGCTTCCATTTTTTTTTTTGGAAATTAATATCCAAGATTTTTTTCTTCCAAAACAACTCCTAATATATGATTTTTCTGTTTTTCATACTTGATCAGAATTCTTTAAATTGTTGTGCTAAACTTTTCGTGTCATATAGCATTGATTCATTTTCTTGAGAATGATTCTAAGTATCATAAAACAAACACGCTTAACAAAAACAGAAATGTTTTGTGAACATAAAATTAGGATAATAAAAAGTTACATACCTGCTGTCCTTATTATAAGTTTCTAATTAAAAATATGGTTTGATTCTTTTTATAAGATCTAGTCTAAAATATTTCTTGTATTAATTTTTTTTTACAAAAATACTTTTAATTAAAGGTAATCCTAAAATAACACGAGTGAGAGAAGCATAATCTATTAATGTTTGTTAGTTTTATTCATGAAATAATTTAAAAGAATATTAATTTGAGACAAATTTAATGCTTTCAATTAACATAATCAATTTTTTAATTATGAAAAATTAATTAATTGTATCTTATATTAAAAATGGAGGTAGTATTATATACAGTATCAGGTTTTTTTTTATGTTTAAATAATGTGAACTCGAATATTAATCTCAACGATTAGGTACCTGTTAGACTGATTCACATTTTTTATTAGACACCAAACTATAATAAGTACATTTCTTTTCCTAGCAGATGAGAATTTTCCTTTCCTACTAAACAAAATTCTAAACAATTGCTTTGAGTATAAGTTGAAGGACTTTGATTTCATTTGCTAATGCTTAACCATGACATCATCTACCATCTACTGATCTGCCCGTAACCTCAACATTTGTCACCATCCACTTTGAGTATTTTCCTGCCTGTAACCTCAACCTTCTGTGTACAAAATTGCATTTATATAAATATACAGCAACTAGCCACCTCAATTTGTCACCAGCCAACTCAACATTCCTCCAAATTGGATCCTCTATCTCCTCCCTTTTCTTAGCCAATTCATCTCTAAGCGCTTTATACAATCAATTGTCACAATTATCTTCCCAATCATGTCGCCAACAAACATTTTCACCATTTTGGTAATCACCAGTGTCGTCTCCATTGCCTACGCTTCTGATCCCGACGCACTTCAAGACCTTTGTGTCGCTTTTCCCTCCTCCAGTACTATCTATTTCCAAAATATTTGACATCTTTCTTTTTGCATTCTTATTTATGTGTTAGCAATAATTTTTTAACACATTTATTCTACCATATGATGTGTTATTAGTTAAAATTTAATAAAAATTAAAACAAAATCATAACTGAGATTTGCTAAATAAGAACTGAAACACATTACTAGCATTTCTCTTATATATATATATATATATATATATATATATATATTTCAACTACTTTAATTAGGGTGAGACTCTAAAGTATTTTCATAAGTTTGAACTTTTTAGGTCGACTATAAGATTAATCTTTGACTTGAGATGTAATCACACTTGAAGTTTCTCATTTCTCCCCAAGAGTGTATTCTGTTGGATTAAATCATATTCTCTTCTACTACAAATTCAGAGTGCATTGTAAATTGAAGTCTAACCATCGGGTTTTCTCTTTTATATATAGCTAGTAATAAATAACCATGTGCAAGTTATTATTGTGTTTAGGAAAAACGATGTGCATGTAATGCTATGGTTATGCAGGTGTGAAGATGAATGGATATGCATGCAAGGAGGAGGCAAATGTGACAGAAGCAGATTTCTTCTTTGCTGGGCTAGCGAATCCCGGAGTTATCAACAACGCAACGGGGTCAGTAGTAACTGCAGCCAATGTTGAAAAGATTCCCGGGCTTAACACATTGGGCCTGTCTTTATCAAGGATAGACTTCAAATCTGGTGGGCTAAACCCACCTCACACACATCCTCGTGCCACCGAGATTGTGTTCGTGTTGGAAGGACAACTTTACGTGGGTTTCATCACCACATCCAACAAACTCATCTCCAAAACCATAAAAGAAGGTGGAGTGTTTGTGTTCCCGAAAGGTTTGGTGCATTTTCAGAAGAACAATGGGGATAAGCCTGCTGCTGTTATTTCTGCGTTTGACAGCCAACTCCCTGGCACATTCTCTATAGCTGCGGGTTTGTTTAGTTCTACACCAAGTGTGCCCGATGATGTGCTCACACTTGCCTTCCAGATTGATACTCAAGACATTGACAAGATCAAGACCACTCTTTCCTAGCTCAAACAACAATTCATATATATGCAGCCAAACACGCCAACATTTAGTATTCTTAAACAGGCTTTCTTTTTTTCCTACAATAATTCTGGAATCACTCTTGTATTTTGACATTGTGGCTTACCCTTTGATACGGGCGTTGAGGTTTTGTAATCACGCGTAGGGAATAGTCAAAATTTAATAACAAGGAAAGAACAAAAATACACTTTCTTATTCTGCATTCAATTTTTTGCACCTAAGCGCACTATTTTTCCTACCTTATTACTCTAAATTAAGGGATTATCCTCCCCCTCCCTCTATTTTTCCCTTTCACAGAACCCATCCACCCTCCATGGCCAAACCTCTCACCACTCGTACACCCTGTAATCTCACAGCCGAGATGCATCACCCCGCTAAACCAAATCCGATTGGCATCCAGCGACCACAATCGCTGGTTGAGGAGCAGCGACGCAGACTGTAGAAGCGGTGGGTGTTGGAGCAGGGAAGGCGGCGCCGACGACGATAAGCACAAAAGCCCTTTTGCTTCCCTCGGTAAATGAAGGGGGAAACTCCCAGAATCTCCTCTCTGTTATTCATCTTTTGTTTTTGGGTAAATATCATTTTCGTCGCTGAGACAAATTCATACTTTAGTTAATTTTTCTCCGTCGTCAATGAAAATGACGGACGTGCTACTTAGAAATTAGAATGATTGGCAACATAACTATTAATTAGATTTTAGACGAAAATATTTCTTATTAATTTTTTATTGAATTAAAATGTTAATAATTTTTTATTAGATCAAACTATCAATCATTTTTTTGACAAAAAAGTTCAATAAATTTTCATTGAATCAAAATAGATAAATATTTATTTTTTTATTATTATATTTTTGAACACATAACAGTGCAACTTGTTGTTTTTATTATTATATTTTTGCCCGAGTATCCAATGACTTTACGGAAAAACTCAATTTCATATTTTTTTAACATTCTCTTTATTATGTTTGGGACGAAAAGTTTTGAAACGATCCTACTAATAAAAGTGGATGAGGTATAGAATGCCCCAATGATATGTGGATAATTGATGCAATAATGCAGATTTAGAAAGTGGATGAGGTATAGAATGAAGGAAGTAAACTGCAACAGTCAACAGATGAATTCAGCCAGACTGTTTCAGGAAACGAGAACGCCACCATGTAATGCGGATTTAGAATACGATATTAGAGACACATTTGGCAACAAAATACTAGTATATGTGAAGGATAGCTAGAACTAGAAGTGAATGACATACCATCGGTTCTTCTTCTTCTTTTCATATTTAATTAATCCATTACGTACTGGCATCATGTATCTGACTTTATAGTGGTCTATGTTAACAACAAAAGGATAGATTGTGGTGTATGTGGTGCATCTCTGATTGGTTATGTAGTTCTGCAAAAATAACTAGATTTGTGACGGTAAATGGTTGATGTCCCTTGTGAAGCAATTCTGATGTTACATGTATTACTCTAATGTTTTTTTTAGTTAACTGTATTACACATGTTGAAAGTAAATGAAAAGGTATCGGAAAATTCTGAGAGATGTATTTAATATATAAATGAAAAGTAGTAGCAATGTAAGCTACGAATATTTCAATCTGATTCGCGCTTATGTTAAAAAATACTAGTATACCAAAGGTGGTGGGCTTCATCGCAAATTATTAATTGCTGAGCCAGAACCACAAGGAATATACTGTAATACTATTAAAGGACGTATGGAATACAACAATAGTCCAATTAACATTGATAGATGCATTAATTCTTCTTCGGTTCTCAGAACTGGACATTGCTGATGAAAGATTGGCCGAATCTCCAATTGGACGGTGCTACATTATTAGCCGTGCGAGTCTTCCCATTGCGGAGTTGAATTCTGAAAGACAAACTTTGACCATTCAGATATCTCAAGCTTTGCCAGTTAGCACCCCAATTCCTCGTCATGGATTCCCAATTATTCATTCTGGACCCTTTAACCCAAACTCGGGAAATCTCTCCAGCTCCACCTATGTTGCTTATAAGCACCAATTCGAAATAATCTCTCCCATTGATGGTAAATCTGATGCCTCCACTTCTTTTGCACCCAACTCTGCATAATATAAATGTTACTATTTAATCTTTTTTTTTTTTTTTTTTAAATCACATGTATTCTCTACGGGAGATCGATAATTCTGTTCGAATAAAATAGAATCACAATAAATAACAAATTTTTTTATCCAATTATTTAACACAACTACTTATCCATCCAATTTAATTTATCATATGAAATGTCAAACTAATTTAAACTTTTCAAAAGGGGTGGAAAAAAAAAAAGGTTTAAGACATATGAGTGTATGACAATGACATAACATAAAGATACTTACTTCCTGTACAAAATTGGTACAATTCCAGCTTTGTACTTGGCTATTGTCTGAAAGGCAGGTTGAGACATGTCAAAGTGTGGTCTAGGAGGATTACACCAACCACCATTGTCATTAGGGAGTGCGAGGTTTGGTGGGCAGAAATTTGTTGCAGTAACAACGATGGAAGTGCCCCTGAGGCACCATTGGGGCACTTGCCTTGCGTCACAAACTATCCTATAGCAACCACCACATGATTTGCCATCATTGAACAAAACAGTGCTCAGGGCAGCTGTTTTTGTACCATAACCATCTGTGTAGAGATTTCCATAGCCACATGCACCTCCTACATGCAAGTCAAAAACAAATAATTGAGTTACTCGTGATCATTTAATTTGATTGTGCTCTTCATTTGTAAAATTAATTTCTGGGGAGTTACTTTTTAATTGAACTAGAGAAATGATGAAGGGAAAAAATTGAGACAATAAGAAGTTGCGTTTTAATTACCCATTGTTCCTGAGGCATCACTCCCACCATAGAAAGTCGCATGAGCTCGCTGCCAAACAGCTGATGCTACTCCAAGTTCTGTAGTGAAAATCACCACAAACAATATAAGACCACTCAAAATGAACTTTTCCATCTTTTTTCTGTCTCTTTCTGAATAATGAAGAATTGCTTAATTTGTTGCTCAAGATGGCAGATTCCCATGACCATTTATAGCTGCAGTTAGAGGCTTTTAGCCCATAGAAACAGCTAGCTAGCTAGTGGAAATTCAAATTGTGGGAAACAAAGTGTTGACCAACAAATTTGTCTCCTGTTATCATAAATTTAATATTGAACACCATTGCATGCATTAATTAACAATAGCCAACACTATTGTCAATTTAAGTCTAATTTAGGCCTATACAACGCAAAGTATAACACGAAATGCTATAAATGAAAAGTCATCTTAAAATAAACTAGTTTTGGAATTTAGTAAGTAAAGTTTATTAATTTTAATTTAAAATGTATTGTAATTTTAATTTTTTAAATAATTGAAAATTTATTATACATTGTTTATTTATTTTTATAAACAATGTTAATTTAGAAAAAATATCTTAATATCATTCATCAATCATCATGTTTTTTTTGCTGAATATATAATCCATATCATGTTGAAACTTAATGGATTAAAATCTTTTACTTTAATTGTTTCATATTCTAATTTTTACATTCACTTTATTCTGCTTGTTATTTTTTTTTTATAATAATTTATAGTGATTACTTGTTATATTTTCATCTTTTTTTTTATCTCTTTCATTAAATGATTTATTTTCTAAAATATTCATGTTACTTCGACGCCCATTGAATTGATAGGTCATTGTGCAGCGAAAGAATATTGCATCAAACTCATCATCATTAATGGTATGAGTGGAAGAGAAGAAATGGAAAGAAATTAAATTTTAGAATTTGAGTTTTAAAAACATATTTTTTTTCTTTAATTTAAATTTCAAAACTCTTATTATATCCTACAAATCATTGGGTATAAGGTTTTGATGCTTTTGAACCCCAATTCTTCGGCTAATTAAGGAAATCCATGTTTACACATTTGATTTGATCGCTTGGGTCCTTTAGGGTATATATCTGTAGTACGTTAGTGGTACCACATGCAATTTCCACAGTCTGCTTTTGCAGTACACAACATGCATTCATATTATAATGATAAATCGTATAAATTTTAGGCCATTTGAATGATAGGCTATCAAACGAACATATAGAAGGTACTTCAGCTCCGTACTTATATATATAATATATGAAAAGTCAATTCGTACACGCAAGGGAATGAAAGACATTATGGGTATCTTGCATGGATATTTAATTACTTTCATAGTTGTAGTAACATGCAATGCCTAACTATCTGCAATGACCTTATTTGTTTATCACAAGAGATGGGGTCTTTTATTCTTGCAAGCAGCTTTGATTCACACATTATAATAAGTCAGCTATAAATATGTTCATGACTAGATGCATGTATTATGCCACCGCCCACATGGCACATGGCTGATGGTATCTTGTGCCATGTTGAACCAACTACTCCGCTTCACACAAAAGGCCACATTTTTCCTCATATTGTTGAATGAGAATTGCATAAATCCGGATCCTCATCCAAAAAGTTTAAGTATGATAAATAATGTGAATGATGAATGTGATAAAGAAGAGAGAAATAAAGAATGGAATAATGTTAATTAATAAAGTGTTTGTACTGCTAAGGTGTTTAAATTTATATGATATAAAAAAACTGTTAGAGTGTTTAATTGTGTGTGTTTTGATAGTTCACAGTGATCAAGTTATATATTTTTGCTATGTCCTAATTGAGAGCAACTAGTTTTTTTGAAATTGCAAAGCAATTTATTTACCACATCGGCAAGTAAATGACAAATACCAAAAATGATTGTCGGTGGTGCATAGTATTAGGGTTTATTTCCAATTTCCCATTATCCATCTCCACCACGTTCAACTTTGCAAATTGGAAGTGGTCTTAATTAATTTGATGTTAAAATATATCCTCGACCAACAAGGGTGGTCATGCAAGCTGTTAAGTTGGAATTTCTGACGTTAAAAAAATATATAAAAATAAACAATATTAATCATTTTATTTTTCTTTCCTCTCTAAGCCAAAACTTCTCTAAGTCTTGATTTAAATAAATGAAATATGTAGATAAAAATTAATTAAAATATTATTTAAATTATCAATGTATCAATTATGGAATTGCATGTGATTTATATTAATGCACTTGGTCAATTTATGAATATTGTGAAGTTTTATTTTATGAGTTAATATATTAAACTATTGATTAGACATCAACAAGTATACTGGATCATTATATATATAAATAATAAAACGGTAAGAATAAAGTATCATCCTAGGAATTGAAGACTAATTCTCGATTCACAAAAGACAATTAATAGGAACCACACAAAAAGATTTGGATTCTTAAATTGATCGAGAAAAAAAAAAAACCAAAATTAACGAAATAAATATTGTTTTTTTTTAAGAATTTTCTTTTAAATGAAAGATGCCAAGAACACAGAGGAGATAACTCTGATGCATGCAATTAATTAAAGCATTGGGGATTATGTTTCATTCTATTTCTTTTGTTATTTATCTAATTGGGGACCTCACTTATTATATAAGTCTAGGAGAAAATCCAAATCTCTAAAATTTAAAGTCACGTGAATCATTCATGATTCAATATGCATTGTAGCTGCTTTTGGCATTTTAAGTTATTTAAAAAGGGGAAAACTGGAAAAATGCACTATAATTATAATTAACAATACAAAACAACTGGTTCCAAAAATTGAAGGGAGGAGAGACAGATGATAAACATCATGAGACAAGGTCGTGTTACCATTGAAGACAAGAGGACTAATGATTCAAAAATTGGTTAGGCAAACCTCCTTGTGATTGATTTAATTAATTTCAATCATTTCAAGTTTCAACAACGTTAACGGCTTTAGCAAAGCTTAAGTCATCAGCAGAAAATTGGTCAACTTCTAACGATCTCAATTTTAGGATTTCTCACATTTATCGTGAAGACAATACTTGGTTCTTTTGTTGCTCAGAATTTAGGTTATACTTAATGGAATTCTTCCCCTCCTTTTATTTTTGAGAAGCACTATAGATTCACATAGTTGAGTTTCTTGGGTATGGTTTGACTCTAGCTCCCAAGTGTTTTGTGTCGTTGCTTCTATCAATTTATTCTGGGATGAGTCATTGGTGGTGTAGGAATTGAGGTGTTAACATAGTTGGGATGTTAACCCCTAGCCTATTCCTTTCCATTTCTCATTTTCATTTTGAATTATTGCATATACGAGGTTAAAGCAGAAATGCATATAAAAAAAAGACAGTAAAGACTAATTAATCTAATGATGAACACAGTTCAATTCAAATGAAACCAACCCTGGTGCTCCATCTGTTAAGGCATACCTATTTCCTAATTAATGAGTAGAAGGTGAGCAACTATGTCAGTGTACGTAGACCATTACCTGAACAAATCATTGTCAATAAGATGATTCCATGTATGTAATAATTGCTTATCTTGAAGGGAAAAAAAACTTATAGAAACTGTAATTTAAAGCATAAATTATTTTGAAGAAATAATTACTACTGCAATTTTTTAGTTAATTAAGAGATATTTTTAAAAACAAATAATTATTTCTTTAAATTTAGACGTTAAATATCAAGCATGCATCTAAGTGTAAAGTATACTTTGATTCTTTAATTTCCTGCTACAATATTTCTAGATTAGCTTCTGCATAAGTGTTGAGAAGTACAAAGGCCCAAATAGAACAGGCCTACACCAAGCAACCCTAGCCAACCTAACTCGTGACCATTGTTCGTCCGTACACTTCCCATGTTAATAATAAAAAATATAATTATATAAAATTTAAATGTTATACAAAGGTCATCAAACAAAGATGAATTAAATGGTCAATATTAAATATATATATATATATATATATATATATGTAAGTTTATATAGAAACTTATTTAAACCAGGTAACATTTCTCCTATATGTGGTGAGAAAATATAGATAATGAAAATGTCATTTCTTATCCAAACGCATAGTCGTGCCTTTTTTATTCCAGCGTTTTTTTAATTGTAATAATGAGCATCTAATAATATTACAACAAAAATATTATAACCATACATTAATTTAGTGTTTAATTTTTAATTTAAGTTTTTGTGGGAGACATGTCATATATATATATATATAATATATTATAATTAAGCTAAGCATAGATAATTAATAAGTTTTTCAGTATGCTGGGACCGTTTCTGGTTTGTTGATTGATGATTTATTGAAACTGCTTTGGAAATGACTTCTCCAGATTATCTCTTAAGGATAACAACGGCTTTGTGTTTGTTTTTTGGGTGAAAAGTATAATAATGAACTAATGGTCGATGTTGTTAATTAAATAGACCAATCAACGTTTGCGGAAAAGACATGTCGTACAGTATTTAAATGAATAGTTTTCCACAAATATCCTTCTTAATATGCATAAAAAGCTAATATTGTGCACATTTAAATGAAAAATTATCACGTCAAGTAATTTATTCTTGCTTCGCTTTTTTTTTTTGGTGGGGGTGGGGGAAGAGCCTGAGAGGGGTAATAAATATTAAATGTACTTATCAATCAGTAAATAAAAAAAATATATAAGAATAAACACTCAAATTGGTACCCCGAAAATTTTAATGATAACACACACCCGTTTGTTTAAAAAATTACAAATTTGGAACTCTTTTTAGCTCTAGAATTTTAATTATTTTTAAAAAATTGAAGTGTTTCCGTGTTTGCTGCTAATATGATTAATAATTAATAATTTTTAAAAAAAATTGTGTGTTTAAAGACTATTAATCATATATTAAATATATTTATTAACAAAATATTAATATATAATCAACAAATCTATGAAGGAAATGAGGGAAAAAAATTACAATTTTTACAATTAAATTATTGCATCGACTTAATATTGGATTAATTTTAGTTATATGAGAATCGAAGCTTAGTGTCTACACTCATCGGTAAACATTGTATTTTTTTTTACCATCTAAACATTGAATCTATTGATGATGTAAAAGTTGTTTATATTGTTGTTTGATTATGTATTGTCATATATGTTTATAAAAAATGTTATATATAATAAGTTTTTTTAAATAATTATTTTAACAATAAAATTAAATGTATTAAGTAGGATTTACATTGTTATCTAATAAAAATGGTCATATATTATAATTCTGTTAAATCATATAATAATTATTTTAAAATAATATTTAACATAATTTCTCATTGGTTCTACAGTGTAAATGTTTCCTTTTAATTGTGTAGCTATCAGTACATAATTTTCCGCAAAATTAAGGAATACGACTGAACTCTGCAATCCTAAATACCTTGAATCTCATGAAACGTGAACCATTCCAATTAATACTACATTTACACAACACAAAATCTCACTTATGAAATGATATTTTAACTAAGTGATGAATGACATTAATTACATCACCACTCACCAGGCTTATCTCCATTGTCTGGAACGTGTCCTTCTGTGGAGGATGTCTTTTAATTAGTTTCGTCCATTCCTGACAAGCCTATGAAGGTGGGACCAAAAATAACCAGCTGGTTACAACCTGCATGCTATTGCTATGTTGTATTATTCTCTTCTCTCTGTTTTCTTTTCTTTCCCAAAGGACATTATTAGAAAATGCATGGCATTTCAATTAAGGTGGTGGCCCCAACTTCCCCTCTTATATATCCGTCTAAACCGTTGTTTCCATATTGAGTCAGACGCAAGTATTAAGGTTTACAAAAAGTGTTTATCTCTCACATTTGTTCTTATTTTTCCCATACAAAATATCAAATAATTTGACAATGACAGAGAAATTACAGAGATTCTTTTGTAATGGATATAAGGATAAGTATTAAATGATGTGTGATTATTCTGGATAGATATGAAAATAATTCTAATTTCTTTTTATCATATTCTATTTTATATTAATTTTATCACATCAATTATCATATTTAATTTATTTCTTTTTCCTCTCAAGAACTTGCGTACACACCCCATCTAGGCGTGAAAAATGTCATTTATTATATGAAAATACGTTACGTTAATGAAACACTTCATGCTGAGCCACCCCACACACACACACACAAACACACACACACATATATATATATATATATACACAAGGTTAGGATACTCTTGCACTCTCTGTAATAATACTGTTTTCTGGTTAAAACTATTGGAAAGCTAGCTCTACCATGCATATATAAATTCAACTCTTAATATTTTATGAAGTGGCCAATTCAAAGCATAACCCAATGAAGACTAGAATTTATCATGCATCATAGTTTAGGTTCACTTTAATTAATCTAAATCCTGAATCGCATGCTGTTTTTGGTCTAAGAACAATAGACACATATTGAGTGTATTGAGTTAATAAGTTTAATATTTATCAAATAAAAGCGAATGTTTAAATACACGCACTTTTAGTTCTTAATTATAATTTATTTTGATTCTGATCTTTAAACTTAGCTTCAACAGATTAGATTTTAACTCTATAATTATAAAAGTTTTATTATTAAATGTACCGAAATGTGTGTCCTATCGATCGAGTACAGCCATTTGAACCAATTGCATGAATGAAAACGTAGACATAATGCATGGCACTATAGCCACCAAAACCAAAACAGATTATTAAAAAACTTGTAAAAATAAAGGTTACGTTATTAGTTGGTGTCTAAATTATTTGAGCATTTTAAAGTAAAACTTTAAATTATTTTTTAATTGGGTACTTGATTATATAATTTTTTAATTTAGTTTTTAGGATTTTTAAAATCTATCATAAATTATCATTTTCTGACAATTTCAGGCCACTACAAACTAATTCTAGGGACTTTTTTTAGTTTGGAGCTGAGACCTAATTAAAAAAATTAGTTTAAGGACCTATTTAAAAATAATTTAGGAATCAACTAATTAATTTAACTAAAGAAATATAAGGATTAAAAATTAACATTTTGAAATAAAAGACCGAAATTAATATTGAAGTTAATTATAGGGATAAAAACATTTAAATAAAAAATAATAAGATATAGAGTTAATTTGACAAAATATTTTAATTAGTTTTTAATTTTTTTATTAATTGAAAAAATTATTTTACTATTTGGTAGACGAATTTTTTAATAATTTCTAATTCTTTTTGAGATCTTACCTAACTAATATTTTTTAAAACACT
>PYAF01002464.1:827112-847546 GCA_007407185.1 Glycine tomentella
ATATATATATATATATATATATGAATGACTATCTAAGAAGATTATTGAAAATTAAAATCAAAGATGAAAAGTTAAATTGTTATGACAAAAACATGTTAATATAACTTTATTTTTATTCTGTAAAAAATGAAAGAACGTCGAGAAAATATATTTTAGATTGTTTTTAACAACAAAAAATTTCTATTGCATATTGCAATTGAAACTATTAGAACATACAATAATAACAAAACGACTAGCCATAAATCAACAAATTAACATAAAATCAAAAGACAACAATCTAGATTAGAAAATTGATAAGAAACAAATGGACTTTAGAAGCTTAATTTTGAAATGAATTTAAATTTGAAGAATCAGATTAACTAGTGTGGATATCTTCTCTTTGATTATAATTCATGTCCCATGAGTCATGATTCTTGAACAACAGAACATACCTAACACTTTCACGTGTAACCCACAATTTATTATTGAGATTGATGGCTATATTTCTCTTATTTCACAAGTAAAATTCAATCTTGCAAATAATCTCAACTATTTTGTTTTTTACTAAGGCTTATAAAAGCGATACAAATAATAAAGCTATGAGAAAACTTGATAGCCCGCATAATTTTGTTGCTCTCTCGATTGAATGAGCCAACAAAAAATGTTGTGCCAAATGAATGTGTACGATCTTGATTGATTCCCATGATTGAAGATTCAAAAATTGATAATTGAGCCCTTACTTCCAAGACCGTAAAATTTTATTCTGAGCGAAATTTGAAGCCTGTATATATCCTCCGATGTTGTATTCTGCCACCACCTTGCACCAGTCATTAAATGATTGTACCATTGCTTATTACAGACTCTTTTAACACCACAGTGATTCCTGATCGAATATAAAACCCCTCTGATGGTCTATCTGCTTCCTGCACATTCTGCATCCCAAGTACAAATTAATGTCACTTAAATCTAATCAAAATACAATGTTTAAACTGTTCTGAATGGATATGTCAAACATTTTATAGTTAATTTTAAATACACTCCATAGTAATTGATATGTTTAAAAAATTTAGGGCCTAACTTTGGTTTATTATTTGTCATGAGTTTTTTAACATGGAAGAGCAATAATTATCAAAAGAACAGCTATGTATCTCTGCTAGTCTTAGTGTGACACAAATCTTCTCATTTATTAAAAAAATCACAACTATCATCTCATTTGCCAATTGAACAAAGAAACCATTTGCCCCCAATTTTGAAAACGAGAAGAGTAGTAGGAACAAGAAATAACTTCCAAAAGAAAAATGATTCGAGAAACTTCTACAACTAAGTTATTACTTACGTCTTTGTTTGCAATAATTACATTGTTTCCAATTCTTGCGTTTTTGTCAATTATACAATTCCTGCATACAATTCTTACATTAGTACAAGAGTCATAAAAAATAGATTAGCATGCAGTAATCTTAAAAAAAAAAAAAAAATAACAGGAGAGATGGAAACAGTTGTAAAACTCCAGATAGATATATGATATGAATATAGATCCTTCTTATTGTACTTCTATTTTAGAAGGATAATTGTTTGTTGCTTTCAACTTTTCATCATTTTATGTCCATATGTGTAAACACGTGTTGAAGGCATGTCAATCTACAGACTAGTAAAATTCAACACCATGTAAATTTGTTCATGCATTAGGCTGTATAATGTGAAAATATGACAAAGCATTTTCAATTTTCAGAATTCTTACACAACTTTGGTATTTTTCCCAATGCCTATTGGAACATTTCCCGCTGCTAAAAGAGAAGCTATTTCAGCCTCCGTTTGGTAATAGTCAGCACCCATTATCATGGTATCCTGTGAAGTAATTGTAATTAAATATGACTAATATGGCTTCATTTCAGGTTAAGAGAAGCTGAACAGAAAACACTCATTCCCATACATTTGACAAAGAATAAAGGAAGGGAAATATGATGAGAACTTAGGACAGGATGACACTTTGCTCCTGATAAAGGTTACCTTTAGCTGCACTCCAGAATCAAGTCTTGAACGGATTCCCACAATGGAATGTTCAATTGTGGATTCTTTTAAAAAGCAACCATCTGAAATCAAAGAGTTAATTACCTACAATTGAAGTTATTGCATAGTTTCATTAGGCTCTGTCAGAATCACAATAGTTATATGGACTAATTTTAATAGTTTTACCTCACACTTTTCCATTTTAGTTGGTGGTAGGAACCGAGGACATGTAAAAATAGGCTTGGACTGGTCATACAACTGAAACTTGGGCCGCTTCAACATGGAAGAACAATAAATTGCAGATTATGTAAACTCAGTGGATTCGGTTTTCTGACTGAGACCTGTAACTTTTAAATAGTAAAAGACCTACCTGGTCCATAAGAGCCAAGTTTGCATCAAAGAAAGATTTTATAGTGCCAATATCTTCCCAATAACCATTGAAAAGACATGCCTGTGATGAAATACAAAGACCAATCTTGATTATTTACAATAAAAATAGAATATAATAGCTCAATGCATTCATCAAAAACTATATTGACAGATGAATATTTGGCAAAATCCTTCCGCTAGAATAATTTGTATAACTTGAGTAGTTTTCACTTTGAGCAATTACCTGGACATTAAAATCTTTTGCAGCCATGGGAATGACCTCAGATCCAAAATCATTGGCGTTAGGATAACAGCCCCTGCGAATTTGTCATCAAAGAAGAATGAAAATCACACGATATTTAATTGTTTATTTGAGTTAAAAATTTTAAAAAAAATCCTGTTATTCCAAAGCTTTCTATAGTTGACTGTGTAACTCATGAAACGGTGAAAATCCAACCAATCGTAAAAGTATCGACCACTAGTTAATTATTCATTTTAAGTTTGTCTTTCATAGGCCTAATGCCAGTGTTGGATCCAGGTAAGGTAACCAACCTTGCCTAATAGAATAAGACTTGGTTATTTTTTTTGTTCTTAATTTTAATCGGAGTCTCTCACTTTCTCTTGGGAGCAACAAGTGGTAACTAAGAATTCGTGCCTTGAACATCACATTCACTTCATTTCATGGTATCTCATAAAAGAGAAAAATTTATGTGCAGTTTCCAGATGTTGCCTATATAGATTAGGAAAATTTAGTTAACTCAGTAGTGGTAGTAAAATAATTGACCAACTAATTTAAGGAGGGAAATGTTGGACTGCCTCCTTGCCTTTGTTATTACCTCCGGACTTTTGAAACTTCCAAGTTTCTGTTATCTTATTTACAACGTCTACATTTTCACTGCCATAATATGACAGGATCAGGTTGTTGAAGCATTTATTCACTATGTTTCAAGTTTTCTTTTTCCTCTATCAGATGCCAGATAAAACAGATTCATGGAACTTCATATATATGAGCAACATCAGAATACATTCTGTATATTTGTGTGCTGATGCAAAATAGTTCATATCACCTTCATCAGTTATTGCACAGAGGGAAGGACACAGTTACTTCACTACCTTCATAGAATCACCTCCTACTACAAAAACTGATTGTTCTACTAAAAATGGGGGAATAAGAACCAACATGGAAAATACAAAGCGCAGAAAAGTGAATTAATTACCTGAGAACTTTTAGCAGAACATCTATTTTAAACACATATATACCCATTGATGCAATGTATGGAAATTTCCTTGCTTCTTGAGCTGATAGTCCAAAAATACTTGTATCTACATGCTATGAGAACAAGTACTTCAATCAGAAACAGGTGATTTCAGATGGATAACTGTAGTAGATTATCACTCAATCTTTTTAAGAGGAAATTGGAAAAGGAACAACCATAGATCTTAACAATTCGCCCTTGGGTTTTTCAAGGAACTGGCATATCTGTCCTCTTTCATCAACCTTCACTAATCCAAAATCAGAAGCCCGACTACAGGTCAAAAGGAAGAAAATATAAATACTTCAGAAACAAAATATGTATAATGGAATAGAGGAAACTGTACATAGAATACCTGCCATCCACTGGGAGACAAGATACTGATATATCAGCACATGAATTAATGTGCTTCTGCAGGTATTAGATCAGTTCTCATGTGAAATATTCACAGTAAGTGAAGTGGAAAAAATCAACAAATTAACAGCTAATACCAACCTGTACAATTTCCATGTAATCCATTCGATATAGCTGATCACCACACAATATCAGAATGTTTTCTATATTTTTATGATCAGCATCCTATTCAAGTCCCATGAACACAAATCAGTTTTGCAAATGTAAGAATGACATAAATCCTTCTTAAACACTTACATTTCGGGTAATCCATAGCTTGTTGACAAATGGACTATTCTTCCAAATCTACAGTTATATGAACAGGATAAGGAATTATATGATACCTCAAACAACCAAAGAAATTGTCTTACAGCATCCGCTGTACCCTGAAACCACTTCTTTCCTGATTCCCCAGGTGTCTGAGTTGCTGCTAATACCTATCATAACAAACTTTTAGTTAAGAATATAGTTTATGCATTGACCGTGTAAAGCGGTTTTACACTGTTATCCTTATCCAATCACAAATTGTCATATGTGGTAAATTTGTTGATTTTTACATAACTACCATACAAGTCATATCTAACATAATTTATGATTGGTTGACAATGTAACAGTGCATAGAAATCAAACTCAAGTTTGTGTATACCATGTCAATAAGTGTCTTGCCTGAGACATAACTTGAAAGGTAGGTAAAATATAATAAAAATAAAATAATAAGACTGAGTACCTCAACAAAACCACCTCCAAAGTTAATGCAACCTCCCAAATTATATGTTCGAGCAATGTGGCGATTTAGGGACTGAGAATTAAATTGTGTAAGGACGTAGATTTTGTTAATTCCACTGTTAATACAATTACTCATTGGTATGTCCACCAGCCTATAGCATCCTCCAAATGGCACCTGAGCATCACATGACATGTAGAACATAAAAAGACACACACAGATGAATGAACTTAAGCCTAGGCCTGGGATAACATAAAAGATAAACACAGATTATTGAAGTTAATAACTTACAGCAGGTTTAGCCCTTCTTTGAGTGAGGGGGAATAGACGAGTTCCAGCTCCACCACCTAATATGATCGATGCAACAGTCTTTGGGTTGGCTTCTCTTCCTGTAAGTATTGGTGATTGAAGGGCCTGAAATGCAATATTATCTAGGTAAATTCATATTCAATGTATAAGTCCTCATATCCTGGTTAAAAAGAATAGAACAAATTACACTCACATAGTTTAACAAAATTTCCCTCATCCCTCCCTTTTTTTGACCTACACAAATTCCCCTTAATTTATATAACAAGATAACATCATATATCCTTCCTGTTAATACAGACCTCTCCTAATTTCTTATGTGATTATGTTGATCGAGTAATTTCAAATAAGGGAGGGGTATTTAAATTTCATTAAACCTCAGGGCATGTGAGTGTAATGTGTCCAAAAGAATATAACTTAATTATGATAGCTCTCCATGACTATGAATACTTTTTGTACTTAAGAAACCAGATAAAAACTAAGTCAATAATCAGTAATCAAGTTCAAAGTCAAGATTAGGATAAACAAGTCCAAGGCTTTCAATGGAGCAGAAACTGTTCATGGAAACATGAAGTATATCATAACATTAACACAGACTAAGACATCATACGGGAAGCAAAATGAAAGTAAGTTACCATAAAGTCATTTGCAACATCTGCAAGAGTAGAAGTAGCCAAAAATCTTCTGGTTGTATTTCTCTGCATAACACTAAAGAATTTTCCTAGACGAAAACCAGATGCTACATTCTTTGAATGAAGCAAGTTCACTCTGCTACCAGTGAATGAGGAAGACAGATTCCTGTCACCGTGGAAGGATGGCTTCTTTGAACCTAGGGACATGGAAAATCCTTGTAGCTCACTTGCCACCATCATTTCTAAATTGCTATACACTATGACAACCGTCTTATTTAATTCTTCCCTCAAGCGGTTGAGCAATCAGATTATTATTTGAAGCCAAAGTTTAATACCACTAGACAGAACTAATTCGGCTAGATTATCTAAAATATTAAAAAACAATTGAAAGGAATGTGTTTAAATGGAAATAGAAATGGGCCAAAACACATACATTTTTAATAAGAAATGTGTATAAATGGAAATAGAAATGTCAGAAGACCCTTCCGTTTAAGCAATGTACAAGTACAAGGGAAGAGGAAAAGGGGGGGAAATTAAAGCAGCAGCATATATGTCTTGTTGGGTATCATATCATGTTGTTTTATGAAATATTTAAAAAAGAATTAAAGGAAGGTGGGTTTCCCTCGAGGTAGAGCAAGGAATGGCTTAATAGTTAATAGCTTCAAACCAACATGGAAACCCACCAACACTTTTTTTCTTCTTTTCATTCGGATCAGAAAATCTCTTACACAACACAAACCGAGCTATAAGTTTCTAAAGATTCTCAAGCAGCTTATACCACACTAGAAGCTAAAACCGCATCCTTATTAGTCCCAAATGCACACTGTTTTTTGTCAGATCATGTACGCTGTTTCCTTCCTCTTTTAAGGTTTTGGTCTAATAAATTTAACCGTTAATTAAGGCACATGCTTTTCGAATCAATCAAATAGCAATTTACGACTTTCTTTTATCATCATATTACGTGATAATATTAATAAGGCAAATGGTAACTAGTATCCTAAGACATTGATTAGGGGAAAAAAAGAAAAAATGTTTTTAGTGAGTTATTCTTGATTTTTCTTATGTTTTTCTATAATTTTTAGAATAAATATTATTTTTTTAATTTTTTAACATGTCCTAATGATACTTGTTAATAAAACCATATTAATAATCTGTTCTCTACTTCCAGGAATCGAATTTGTCACTAGCTAGCTGGCTAGAGAAAGATTACAGCAAGATGCATTGCAATGATGACACCAACTTGTTGATCGTTAACTTAAAGTGTCATTATTGAAAAGAAGAAAAAAAAAATATAAATTATAATGTCCATCCTGCCTATTTCTAATTTTGCTTCGATTATCAGTTCAAATGACCCAACAAAAATCGAGAAAGTAGAGTCAATTTCAACCCCACCGTCGCTTTCTTAAATGTCCACGAAAGAGTGAGCATAGTTAGCAGGATTGCAGGTCATTACGTGATACGTCATTTAAAAAATAATAACTAGTATATAACATGTCAACACGATGCATGGAATATATTTTTCTGATATGCTTTGTTATGTAAAAATTACTTTTATATTCTTCATATATTTTTTTAATATCTACTTTAGTTTTCAAAAAACACGATTCCAAAAACATTAAAAATCACAAAATGATGCTCATCTTGTTATAGAAAAGAGAATCTTTTTAAAATAAATAATAAAAAATCTTGTAAAGATAAATGACGCTCATCTTATTCTGTAACCCAACGCTTCCTCTTTCCTTCAACTTCAACTTCAACCATGCCAACAAAATTCTGTCTTCTCCATCGTTTAATTATTTTAAAGATCCAACCCGAACCGATCCACCTGATTAAATGAAATCTTTTATTTATTTATATATTTTTATTAAAAGCGTTTATATTAAAAAATGACAATGTATTTGTAATTTTAGTTCTATTTTGAGCTTTTGGTTGTCATGACTTTATGACTGATTTGATAATTTGATTTAATAGTAATTTAACATCAACTTCCTATTTTTTATTCTTTTTATCCATTTTTTTTAAAAAAATTAATAACATCCGATTACTCGATGTGAATCTACCCAAACATGATCTGGTTGGTTTGGATTGGAGACCTAAACAAAAAGAAAATGCAAATCACTCCAAACCTATTAAAATTCAACCGGTTTGGATCAAAATATGTCTCGAATCCAATATGAACCAATCCGTTCCCACCCTTAAATAGTATATTTTAGATAATGTTCTTTTTTTAGATACATTAGATAAATGTTATCCATACAAAGAGATCATCCCACGTATTCAAGAATCAAGAGTCCCACCAGGAGATTAGTGATTAAAGTGAGCCTTGCTAGAATTTCTACTCACCTGTACTCTGACTCTGCGACCTCATACTCGTGAGCTGATTTGTGAATGTATTCCCCTTAACTATTTTAAGCCAAGACAGAATTTACTTCTTCGATAAAGGAAAGTCAAATACAAAAATACAATTGAATTTGGGCGAAGTGACTAAATTCTTAAGGACATTAATGAAACATGGGCAAGGGTTTTACAGAAATAGGGAGCCTTCCTCCCTCCCTTTCACTAGAAAGATATCTCTTCCCAACCTATTGAAGCACTACATTTCATCCCAAACAAACAAATAGAAATACAATCTTTGGAAGAGATACTGTAACATTTCTCAGCAGTGTAACCTACTACCCTACAGGTCTCCGATGAACACTTCGGTTCACCAATATTCATGCCTAGCGTAAGAGCCAACCTCTCGTAGCATTCAAAGCTAGACAGAAACTGAGTGCAGGATGCGGCTCGCCTGAGATAGCGGTTTACAAAGTAGCATGTGTGCACAGTCTACTACATTTGGGGGCTTTGTTGCAAAAACAAGGTATTGCACAGCATGAGGAACAGGTGGCACAAATTGTAACACCAAATGCCCACGGCACATTGACAACATGGTTATAAACATTGCCATATTATTTATCAATTCTTAGATTGTTACATAGATGAGCAAGCTCTGGTCTTGCATCCATCCATGCTGCAAATTCCATATTAACAGGAGAGGTGCAGTAGAGATAAGATCTGAATGTGATAAGGAAAAAATATCGCCTGCAGATGGAGGGGGAAAACAAAAATGGTTACACAACAAAATGGTACGTGTCCAACATAATCTTACACCAACACCCACCAATGACTTAAAGCAAAAGCAGTTGTACATGGTTAATAATTTTTTATGCGATGACTGCCTCACAAAATTCAATGATTATGTACTTTTTTTCTTTTCAAAATTAGGCTTGCAATGGCAAGATCGACATGATAGATATTAATGGTCGGTAGGTTATATTGACAATGCATGTGTGAAAAAAGAGAGGTGTAAATCAAAGTCAATCATCTTATAAGATAAATTCTCATAAATTCATTGTTGAATAGAAAGTTTGTACGATGTAACTTTGTTTCATGCTCTGCCAAAATGTATTTCACTAAATTAAGGTATAAATTACTTTTCAAAGAAATTAAATTATCGATTGAGTAATAATATTTTTAAAATTCTAAAATTTAGCATGCAAAATATACATAATAATTAGCTATAATTCTAGAATTGGACTAATCAAAATCATTTTCTATAAATTAATTAGTAGTGTAAATGACTAATTGCATTAATTCTTGTATTCGTGTCATAGACCCTCACCCTCTGATTACATACATAAGCACCAACAGAGCAACATCCACGAGGTATGATGCATTCTCCACATATTTTTTAGAGAAAAATAGAAAATATATCAATACCATTGCTATAAAATATAGGAGGGACATTCCTGTAGGTGAGACAAGTAAATTTACCTCAAAGCCTTGATACCCATGTCCATAAGATACGCACGTTCCTCATCATCATCATCTGTGAATTTCTCAAATTCTCCATTATAATAAAGAATATCTTCTCGTATATGCCCTGCGCCTGCACATCTATTAAAAAAGTAGAAAAATTCAGTATCGTCGATGAAAAGCCAATAACTAAAGCTAAGTTGCCAGATCAAAATTCCCCAATGGTACATGATATATTTCCAAAGGTAACCCTCTCACCCGACAATATGCATTTCTAAAGGTAACAATATATGGTTTGTAAAGCTTCTAATAAAAAATTTCCTAATAACCTTTCAATGACAATGTCCACATCTGCTTTGCTCTGGGGACCATGTATGAGGACCCTTGTAAGGTTCAAAATGTCACCATAGTCACCCATACTAAGTGCCATTTCATTAGAAGTTTGAGAAGGCAAGTCCTCTTCAGTCACTGCATCTATATGAGGACCGAATAGTGGCTGTGAGACTTTGGATCCAGCATCAAGTCTGATACAAATTATGGCCATTGCATACGCGACTCCACCAAAACCTGTGTGTGATACAAAAAGGTAACTACCTGCAGAGCTACAATAAAGCAAGAGTTTAGAAGTACATTGCTATATTCAAACAAAGAATAAGACTAACATGGAGGGATTACAGTTTCTAGACAATAAGGATACAGACTCGGAGAACAAATGAAGAACATTGGGCAGGAATCAAAATGATGAGTGGTTGGCACATATTAATTAGCCAGATAGATTTATATCAGTATTGATATTGTATGAAACCTGTGCCTTGCATGGGACTATTATACTTAATAGTATGAATCTTTTATGTTTTTAATTTAAAAATTCTTAGCAAAATGTTTGATTATTCAGTCCAGTTCAGAGATATAAAGAGTCAACTTTAACAAAAGAATATAGTACTATATAAGCAAAATGTAACAAGAACCCCATGACTTCATTTCAGAGAAAAAGAAAGGCCCTGAAATTATTAGCAATCATAGGTTGGTTACAATTCTAAGTAAATATTTGATGTATTGAATATTCTAAATACTATTATTAACCCCCAAATTATAAATGATGCAAACAGGGCAAGAACAAAAATGTCAGCAAACTTTACAAGACCTATATACTGCAAAGTTGAGGATACTTACTCATCTTGACAATACTGTATTGCATCAACGTCAGAGGCCAAAGCATTTCTCTCTCTTGTTAAAGGTATCCTCTGGTAGACAATATCATATCCAGCATCTTTCAGAGCGGAATAAACTTCTGCAGGTGTCTTCACATCATCTGCTCGAATGTTTTCCCAGTATCCAACCACACCTGACTGATTTGTTGAGGGGTTATATTCTTCACGGTGTAATAGCAGTCGCCCACCAGACTGCCTAATCTCAGCTAGTATATCTTCTTTTAGCCGTGCTTCCATGTGTTCCACCTGCATAGGAGTTACATGAGTTGGATAACAAATGAATTTTGTAAAATATACCAACTTCCAGCAAAAACTATAGTAAAGATGTCTCACCACAGGACCAGTGATTCCTACATACTTGAGTGTATTAACTGGTTTATTTAACTCCCTCAGGACAAAGGGAGTATAATTGATATAAACAACTGCTTCTTCTCTCAGATCGGTCAATATAACTTTTTGAGCAGTGAGGGAAGGTTTAGGCTTAGCACCCAAATAGTCTAGCATCTCCTTGGCACCAGAGATGGTTGGAGTTGCCATGCAATACACGGGATATTCATCAACCTGAAAAAGTGAAGTATTAGATAATGACATTCTCACTGTCAACCACATTACTAATAAAAACATAAGATAAAGCTCTTTCATTATTACAATTTAGAAAGAAGAAAAGTAAGAACTGGAATATAGTAAAAAAAAGTTCTGAAAGACCTTCAACACCAAAATAAGAAAACAAGCTACTGTAAGCAAGTCATGATGTTTCATTTCATCATTTGGATTCTTTGCCAGTTCTCGCAAGTCGCAACCAAAGGTCATTGGTCATTATTTGTATACTGTCAGCAGTCCCAACTGACAAACCGTGATGTCATAATTGCATAAAAAAAACCTTTTTAAATTTAAATATATTAATAATATAAATTATAATATTACTAGTTTTAAAATTATAAATATATGCTAAAATTAGTTATTTGTACAACTATTGCAATATGGGTGTTGTGTGTGTGAAATGTTTAAAAAAAAAACACTAAAAAACAAAATGAGTGTAAGAAAAATAAGCTAAATAGTAAATTATCAACTAAAGGTAATGCAATGTATTCTACTTGATCATTTGTGCAATCTAGGTCCACAGACAATAGTTTTCTCCAAACAAACTCGCCAAAAAACATGTAAAAGATGCTAATTCTACCTACAATTGGTTGATCCTGTAGGTCACCACTGGACGTGTAGCCTTACCCTCTGGCATCACAAATTTTATAAGTTAGTTTCTTTAGTAGTACTGGCATAAGCAAACATACCTTGTAAACATGAGGTGCACCATGTATTTGTATGTGACTGGAAGTTCTCTGACCAGGAAAGAAATACATTTTCAGTATGGAGCCTTTCCCCAAAACAGAACCGTTTCTGGCCTTGACAATGGCCTCCATCACTGCATCTCCATGCTGAGACTCTTGTGGTTCTCTCAAGTCTTCCTACAATTTAAATAGATATTATTGAATCAATTTTTCTTCAAATTGGGGTGAAATAATACTGCAAGCAGAAAGGTAGAAAAACATTTACAGGGACAGTGAAAAATCGCCCTGGTCTTAATCTGATGCTCCATTTCATAGCTTGCACCTCTGGCCTCTGATGCAACCAAACCTTAAACGTCATTTTGGATTCTCCTTGTCCACAAAATCCATCAAATGCTTCACTTCCAAGATATGCTGCAAAAGCAATTAGACGAAAATACCGCTCCAAGTACTCAGCACCACGATTTAACGCCACCCTCCTTACCCTAGGCTCAACATGCTGTTGATTGAATACTTTTCTATACTGTAAGACTGCTTGACGAATGTTTTGAAGTGCAGAACATCTATCAATAATAACATCTAAGGCCTCTCGGCATTCAACACCATTATCAAATAATGTTGTTATCTTCCATAACAGAAGGATGTCATTTATACCAAAAGCACATTTTTGTTTATCGTCTGTCTTTCTTTGCAAAGTATTGGAGGATAATGTAGTGACATAACCCCCAGCTTCATCTCCACTTGAAGAACCACAGTCTGATTCTTCATGGGTCACATCATCACCCAGTATTTTAATGGGCCTACCATAATTGATTCGAAGTTTCACAAGGCAAGCTATGACAGTACCAGTGCTTGTCCTGCCCCTACCCATCTATTATATCAATAACAGCAGTAAGAAATGGATAGGGGGGAAAAAAAAAAAAAAAAGACAAGAACTAGTAAACAAACACAAAATGAACAAGGTCATAAAAAAATACAGCATAAGATATAAAAGATTAAGAAAGTACCTGACAATTGAAAACAAAAGCAGTGTCCTTTGCAGCAGAAGCAATATTATTTGCCAAAGTGTCAAAATCAGAGCTTTTAGGAGCTTTTCCATCAGTGATGGGCACACGTGCATACTTAATGGGGAACCCCTCAGCTTCCAGACTTTTGAAAACTTCAAGTGGGGTTTGAATCACATCAGAGGTAACATCCTCCCAAGCATCAAATATATGCTTATCATCTGTTTCATGAATAACCATTATGGCACCGCCATACTGTTTAGCCTCCCGTAGGATATCTTCTTTTAATCGAGCTTCCATTTTCTCCACTCTTTCACGGTCAATGCCCTGAAAGAACAAATTATAATTTCCAATTCACCAACAATCGGGGACAAATTTCCAAATTAACATGAAATTCAAAGAGGCCTCTAATGGTATCTTAATTTCAACATATTAGATAAGCTTCATTTTATATCTACTTCAGCATTTGTTGATCATATATATATTAACATGTCCCCTGACCTGCACCAGACAAAGTATAGGGGAATGGATCAGATAATATTTGTTAGACATAAAAATATTCCTTAGTCTCCACTTAACAGCTTAAGGTTTTAGACATGAAAATATTCCTTGACAATATTCATCCAATAGATTATGAACTTGGTGGCTTTAATACTTTATCTCAAGTAATATTAAACTTCAGAGTGAAACCGATATCCCTTTGCTACCCTAGAAGACACTACTACTACTACAAAACAACAACAATAATAGCCTTATCGGGTTATCCCACTAGGTGAGGTTGATCACATTTTGTGCAAAGAACAAAAATCTAGTTTCTTGTCTCACATCGCTTGTCTAAATACACTTTTTTTCACTATTAGACCATTCTATTCCTTTTGGAGTGTGGTTTTAATACTTTAATACTTCATCTCAAATAATATTATACTTTAGAGTGAAATTGATATCCTTTGCTACCCTAGAAGACAATGCTACTACTACAACAACAACAATAGCCTTATCCGGTTATCCTACTAGGGAGATTGACTCGATGGATCACATTTTGTGCAAAGCACAACAAAAACACTGTAAACACAGATCTCGATGCCTGTCTCACCCTGACCATCTAGATACACTTTTTTTCACCATTAGACCACTATATTCTTTTTGGAGTTTGGGGTTCCTGCTACCAATTACTGCATTTGTTAACTAAAAGATCCTATTGAGTATTGGAAAAATTGGGAAAGCAAATTGGTTGTATATGATCTAGTGGATTAAAACAAAAAGGCTATCATTCTAACATCAACATCTAGTCTACAATCCCCATTCCTTAACTCAAAATTGATTTAAAGGATATGATAAAGGTGATATTTACTGTGTACTCCAGCATGTTTTTGTATGGCCTTTCAACTTCACGAAGAACAAATGGCTTCCCATTGATGTAAATAACAGGCTCTTCTCTCATATTATGCCAAAGTATTGGACGTCCACCTTTGGAGCTACCAATCCTTTGAGTGACAGATCGAATACCATCAATGGTTGGATTTGCCACTCCATAAACTGGAAATCCAGGAACTTCTCGAAAATTAGGAGCACCATCCACTCTCTCAGGTAAACTTGGGTTTTGACATCCAGGACAGTGATCACTTTTGAGAACAGTTTGACTACCCAGAACCTCGCCCTTTCTCAAGGCAGCAACCACACCCATCTCAGAAGGACGGCCATCAGTAGATTCAGCTATCTTCTTTAAAGATGGTTTTAAACTTGAATATCCAAGTGCACCCATTGGATCTCTCCTGAGTAACCTGCAATGCTAATTGTTGAGTCATGCAAATGTTAATAGACATAAGATCAAGCAAGTTAACAAATTAAATTACATTAGAAATCTCTTGAACTTGGACTGGGCCAAACTCGACCACAAAAGCTAGTTCATGAAATGAGGATTGCCCAAGCCTTTATAATCTCTACTACGATCACATCTATAGTTGATGTGGGATCTCAACAAAACCCAATTGGTAAAAATGGTCCAATTATATGATGAAAACAAAGATATCCAGCACCTTCTAATGAAAATTAACTAAGAAAATTGCTATAAATTGCAAACATAGCAGATATCTCAAATGGAGTCAAGTCCTTGGTGCCTCTTTCTGAAGTACTGATGTAAATACAAAATAAGGATGGGACAAAAGGGATATGCTTTTCAGGGTAAAAAGTAGAATGGAATCACAAAAGAATGTCTAAATCAATAATAAAACAAGTACCATGCCATTTTATTTAGAGAATTAGAGCCAAGTTTAAAGTTGGCTGCCTTACAGAATCTGTCTTGGAGCCACACGAGAATTTTTTACTTACCTAAGCATCACCATAATTCAAAACCAAAGATAATCACTGTCAGAAGTTAATGCCAATCTAGTGTCCCAACTAAGCACATAAATAAACCTTGTTGTAAACTAAAGATAAGTGATTAAGTAAACCCAAGGATTTATTTCATACCAGTACAAGAGCAATCAGAACCTCAAACCACATAAGTGAAGATTATACCTAAAAGTAGAAGCAATCTAAGCTCAGTAATTATGAAAATAAACTTTTCTTTGCTAGATATACTTGGCCCAAAATGATTCACTAGTTAAAATCAATTTGGCTCAATAAATATGGGGTGATGATCCATGGACCTAATGAAGAGAAATAAATAAAACTTAAAAAACAAAGGCTTCACACAATTATTAAATTTTTAACCTGCGAATAATGCTGTAGAGTTCCGGCCTTGCTCTCATCCAGTCGGCAAAACTACAGTGATCAGCAGTATTAGAACGGAGTGCAGCCCTTTCTGAATGAATGTACACGGCAAAACATATTAAAAAGTAGTATCTCTCCAGGTACTCCACAAAAAAAGATAGTGATGCCTCCCTTTTCATCTCATCAGGCTGTCGCAAAATGCTATTGCGATAGGTGGCAATTGCTTCACGCAGATTCTAAAATTCAAGCAAAACAGGGATTGAATGAGACATGTATGGAGAAGATATGAAATTTCAAAACACAGGATACAAGTAAAAAATTCAAAACATAGAAGAAGCACTACAAATAACCAACTTAAAATTTGTCTTTGAATAGCACAATATTAGAGTCATTAGAGAATAGAAACAGATATACCTGCATTGAAGCACATTTGTCAATGACTTTGTCCACTTGTCTTTTCCCCTCAACACCACCCTAAAACATATCTGATAATTAGAACAACAAGAACAAATTTTTATTTTATAAAAGAAACATTAAATTTAAATTTTAAATCCAATACCTCTAACACCCGAATCAAGCTTCTTATGACTGCATACTCTCCTCTGCGAATTGCCTCTTCTGAGTTAGGCAAATGATCAGCAACATTGGTCATACTTTGAAAAATTCTACCAATTGAATTGCTTCTTGGAAACCCTATCATGTATAACATAAAAGCAATATTTTGTTAATGTCAATTCCAGTTGTACGCTCCATAATTTGAACTTGATGACAATGGAGTAAGACTAATGCTAGGCATCATTCAATTTTCTTTCCAAGTGACTCGCAATAATTTTAAATAAGGGTTACTCAGTATATAAACTAGCAATACCATATTCATGGAAGTAAAGCTTTGTGCATGCATGCATATCTAATGAAAGTAGTGATATGTTGTAAGAGCAGAAATAAATTAATCACAGTCATTGAATTAATTATGGGTGGCAAGGATTGAAAACCAATAGGCATGCCCTTCATCAACCTACTATTCTGATTCAGGCCATTAGCTCTCAATTCAGTGATGCATTAGCTCTCAATTCAATGGGTGCATTAAGTTTCTCTCACTCCAATAAAAAGGTCAGTGCTTTCATGTCATATATTAGACTCATTCACACATGCATACCAACATGCAACCTCCCCATGATCAATAGCTGGACAGAAACCCTGTAACCTAGCAATAATATGAAAAACAAAAAACTGCACCATTGGAGATGAACTAAAGAGCTGTCTTACTCTTACCACAAAAATGTTTTCTTTCTCAAGCAGCTAATGAAATAACCAGGCCACAAAAATAAGCAACCAGTTCCTACTCCACTAAACTCATAACTAACATCATAACCAAGGTAGCTGCTAACAAATATAGAAAAGAAGGATGCAGCCATCTGCCTTATGTTGCCTTGGTAATAAAAATGCAATATTTATGAAAAATCTATAGACTTTTCATGCTGACTAAAAGCTGAAATGTGTATTCATATGCTCCAGTATTGTTGTAGCAAAGTAGTGCATTTTTTTGAATGAATAAATAAAATTCCTTTGTTTTTTCATTAAACAGCAAAATAAATAGCCGCAAATCTGATGCTGAATATAACAGAAATCAGTCTTACATTCCAATTTCTAGGATGAACAACAACATATATAAAGAAAATAAGGAATAAAAGCAGAAAAATTGAATAAATAAATAAATGAAGAGTACCAGAGGCCCCAATTCGATTGAGGTATACCAAAGTTGCAATGACCATTCCAGTTGTAGTTCGCCCACGCCCCATTTGACAATTAAAAATTATTTCCGTATTTACATCAGCTTGAGAAATTTTATTAACCTAAAATATAAAAAAATGAAGAGTATGGGTTTTCTACGTTAATAACTATAGTACCAAATAAAAAACCCTAGAGTCCTTGATAATTAAGCATAATTCAGCAGCTGAATGACAAGGCAATAGAGAAGGAAACTATATCACCAACCCCTTGATTGCACCAAAAGAATAACTATCCAGAAAGTGATACCAAATACATACAAAAGAACTAACCAGAATATCAAAATCCAATTCCTTTGGTGATTTTTCGTCAGTTATAGGAACACGTTCATAATCAACAAGATATCCCTCCACTTGCAATTCCTCATACACCTACAGAAAACAAAAAAAAAAAAAAAAAAAAAACCTTGATGCATTTCTATCAGAAAATTGATGGATAAGTCTCACACTCCCTTTGTACACTAGTTTCAGCCATACCTCTAGTGGTGTCTTCACAGAATCACATGACACCGGCTCCCATTGGTCCACCATCTGCCCATCTGGCAGTTCATCAGTCACAAGTATCTTATTTCCATATCTGTTATGTCCATGTCCAAATAAGATTAGCACTAAAGAGTAAAGACAACCACGAATTCATGGAACAAGCTCAAGACAAATACAGGGCAGAGCCACAGATTTACCTTGCAGCTTCTACCAGGATGTCTTCTTTCAAACGAGCTTCCATCTGCTCAACCCTTTCCCTGTTAATTCCCTAATTAAGTACAGAATGCCACACAAAACATAGTTAATGGACACATTTTCAGCCAAAAACAAATTAATCCCCAAATGGCCAAATTGTTAATGTTCAACCAAATTGACAGGCAGCACAAAACCGAGATACACCGCAGTTACATACCGTATACTCAAGGTTGGAGAACGGCCTCTCCACATCACGCAAAACAAAAGGACGGCCATTAATGTAGGCAAGCTGATTCCAACAAAGAAAGAGAACGAAAAGTTAGAATAGCACATTGTAACAGCATTAGTCATCTCCTCAACCAAAAAAATGAGTTAAACTTGAACTAACAATACTTATTACTTATAGCCTAAACTCAAGTGTTCTGAATTCCTTGAAGTTAATTATAGGTTAAAATTGAAAATATGAAAATACCGGTTCCTCACGAAGGCTAATCCAAAGAACTTTCAATCGAGCACCAATGTGGTTGAGAACATTCCGAATTCCATGAATGGTTGGAATGGCAACACCGTGAACATGCAACGAGTCCGACGCCTAAAGATAACAAGAACAGTTAAAATGAAGAAGATTAACTAAAGGAAGAGAGAAAAAAACCTAGCTACCTGGCGATAATTGGGAGCGCCATCGATCTGAGGCGACAAACGCTTGTTCTGGCAACCAGGGAAATGGTCGCTCTTCAGAATCGTTTTCTTTCCCAACACACACCCTCCTCTCATCTTCATCACCTGCTCCGGTTCCTTTGGTATCTGCGACATCTTCTACACTCACTTCTCTTCTCTTCTCTTCCAATGCCACGAGATTTCACAATCCAAACACCAACTAAGTCTTCACTACAATAATACTTCTTTCTTAGTAACGCATTATATTATTATTACAGTTACATTACATGCAGCTGATTTTTATATCCCCCATCCACCTTCACCTCCCCCAGATTTCTAACTACCTAACCATCGATTATTCTTTCTCACTCTTTTTTTTTTATTAATTTGTTTTACTTTCCTACTTACAAAGTTTCTGAAACCAACGCCAACAACGTGAAATGCGTGATTGAGGGAGGGATCGAGAAAGCCGCGTCAGCTCAGTGTGATCGAGCTTAAAAAGACGATTCTTCGCTCATTTTATTCGTTAACAATGAGCCTCTTTAACGTGTATGTATGCTTATTTAATTATTATATTATTATTAATGAAAGATGTTATCCATGTCCTTGTGACACTAATTAATAAATTTGCAGCGTATTTAATTAAGATTTTAAAGAGTTTTAAATATTTTTTTAACAAAAAAGTCTTAAGCTATTTATTCAAAATCTTTGAATAATATAAATAAGTTTTTTGTATTCAATAAAGATTAATGGATTTTTTTTAAAAAATTAATAAAATATGTTAATATTCAATTAAGATCTTTTACCACTTAAAAAAAGTTTTCTGATATTTAAAAGTATATAAATTTTGATAGATTCTTTTCTAAGATAAATTTTAATGGATTTTATGAGAAAATATATATTAAAAAATCTTACTCAAATCTTTGATATTTCATGAGACTTTTTTATTTCTTTTCCAGTAAATTGACATATTTTTATTTTTCATCACACATAATTTTCTTCATCTTTGTTGAAAGCGATATATATTCATTTTTTTTTTTTACTTTTTCTATCAATAGTCAACATTCCTTAAAAATGTAATATGAAAATTTTTCTAATTCTTTAAATTTGGGAAACATCTTGACTAAGTTTTTATACATATAAATGAACGTTAATATATATATACATGAGAAATATATGATTTTAATAAATATGACAAGTTGACTCATATATAAGTGCATGAATATATAAATAAGATTTGAAATAATTGTTGTGCATGTTTTTTTTTTTTGTGGGACCATTATTGTGGGAATAACTACAAGTATCCATATTACTTACACACATTATGATATATAATTTTTATACAATTCACATTATTGATTATTGATTATTCATTATTGAAGGAGAATGAACCTATAGTGTTTATAAATATGTTTGGAAAAATTGATTTGTTATATAATAAGTTTATGATTTTTTTTGTATAAAATAAGTTTTATTTAAAGTGTTAGGTGGAGAAAATTTATGAATTTTTATCAATAATTTTAAATGTTTTTTAAGAATTCACAAAGTCTTTTAAAATTTTAAAAATTCACAAGGTGCTTTCAAATCTTATGAATTCATATTTTGTAATTCTATTAAAATTTGAATTACAAAATCCTAATCATT
>PYAF01002464.1:847646-864015 GCA_007407185.1 Glycine tomentella
CCAATCACAACATCAAACCTAACCCTAAACCAGAATCTATAAACCTTAGGTCTGTAACCCAAGCTCTATACACTAATCAAAACATTAGACCTAAACCCTAGACCGGAATCCATACACCCTAAGTCCCCTAAGTCTGTAACCGATGACCTAAACCCTAATCACAACATCGGACCTAAACCCTAAACCCTAGGTCTGAAACTCTAAACCCTAAACCATAGATCCTAAACCCTAAATTCGATACCCAAAATCCAAAATCTGAAACCCTAATCACAACGTAAACCCCTAACCTAATCTGAAACCCATCAACCTAAATCTGAAACCCTAAACCCTAAACCCTAGATCCCAAACCCTAAATTCGATATCCAAAATCCAAAATCTGAAACCCTAAAACATAAACCCTTCGGGAACTTGCCCAGGCCTTTTCCTCTCAATTTCGAGCGCGTGGCCACCGGTTTCGCGTCAATCGGACGTCCCAGTCAAAAGTTACGACCTTCCGTAATTTACGAAAACACCGCGAAAACCCTAGGACACTGTTTCAGCCTGCCACGTGGCGTCATCTGGTGAAACACGCCCCATCTGGGCGTGTTTAAACACGCCCCAGCTGGGCGTGATTGAGTGCACCATTTATCAAAATAGTTTCCAGCTTGCACCATTTGCCAAATTTTTTTATTTAATTGTATTATTTGTAATTTTTTGCCATTCATTATATATATGGGGGGGGGGGGAGTTGGTATTTCGTTAAAAAAAATGCTAAAAATGTGTATATTTATACAATATAATAAGATTTTGTTTAAATAACGCGTTCCTCCAACATTTTTTTATCAGACAGTCTCAAGACTATATTGACATAGTTGTGTAACTTTTCTAATAATGCTTGTGCTTCTTTACATCAATAATTGAGTGTAATTGGGAAAAAATAGTAAATGGAATTCCTTTTCATTCAAATAATAAGTAGATAAAAACAAAGGGAATAAACAAAACGTGGAAGAAATGGCAATTAGTGGGTCCAGACATCAGTTGATCCAGGGTCATGGTCATTATATAGGGGCTCAACCAACAGTGTTGATTAGTTCATCATAATAATATAATAATAACTTCAAGTGATCAAATTAAGTTGCCGCTGACTGATTTTTAGTAGACTTAAGGCCGAATTAGAGATCAATTTGCACGTTTCTGTCTTAAACAAATATACTTTGTGAGAAATCAGGAAACTAAACGGATATTTCGCTTACACGTATTAACGTATACACATGCTTACCTAATTTAGATCATGTTAATTAATCAACATTATTATTATTTTCATTTCTTTTTTTATTCATCGAAATAAATTAATTACTTCTCTTGATGTATCTTACTTAAGTTGCACACTCTATATCTCAATTATATTAAATAATGCACATGTGAATGTTAACGTGAAGGACATGGTGAGCAAGTGGTTTTATAATTACTTGTGTGCTGTTTTCACCATAAAGAATCTTGTTGACTAATCAACGCTTACACACACAATTACACAAATGACGGAGCTTCTTTTAGCTGAATGAGTTTTACTTGCCTTCTTTTAGGAGCATTGTTCTATCTCTTTCATCTTTTGTTTGATAAAGCAACACCTATCAAAAAGAAAACTAGAAACAAAAACAGGTGTCACGTCACTCTCATAGTCTCATTCTTTCATAGGCTGTGATATTCATGGCAATTAACCAAAATATAGGTTATAGTTTATCAATAGTCTTGAATGAGGAAGTATCATTCCCAGTTGAAATGACCTAGGTAGCTAGGTTGCATAGCGGAGAAGATAGTCAACTTGGATTCAGATTTTTTACTATCTTCAAAAACATATTCACGCAATGGACAATAAGAACAACCTAATGAATATCTAACGATTCACAAATAATTTCGGTAAATTCAACACTTAAAAACACTTTTAAAATGTCAATCTCTGCTGAAATCAAACGGTGCACATTTCCGAGTAGATGACTGTGACAACAAGGAATTCAACTCTCAATCCATTGGTGTGATCTTGGTTGCTAAATGTCTATGCTCTCTACTCTATAGTCTCTATGGAGAGTGCATTATGGACAGAACCGTAATTTAAATTCCCGTTACAGCGTGGCCTTGCACTTGCACTATCAGGACTAGGTTGAGTCCCTTTTTGTTATGTTGTCAACTTCATTTAGCACTGCATGCATTCACACTCGGTCACGTTGTTTTGTATTTAACTAGACAACCACACTTGGCACATGCACATCTAGAAAACATTTTTTTTCTATTTTTGTTTTGCATTTTTACTTAATTTTTCATTTCCAATAAAATGTATAAGAGCACTTCCAATGCTTAGTTGCTTAAGTGGGTTTTTAACTTATTTTTGTAAACCCTATAGTGTCATCTAGATTTAAGAACTCCAAAAAAAAAAATGACTCTAATACTAATGATATGTTTGGTAGGATAAAAAAAAGTAGAAATAAAGTAAATCAAAATAAGTAACAAAGAAATATAATAGAAATAAAAGTGCTTGATTTAAGAAAAATAAAACAAAAAAATTTAATTTAAATAATCAATATTCAAAAAGTTATAATTGATTATCAATGTGTCATAATCAATTATAAAAATGTCAACATTATAAACACATCAAATGCAAACATAATAGACTATTGTTAGCACATAATTAATTATCATTTTTCAAATCCTTAATTTCACTTGCCTATGTGTATAAGGGTCAATTTTTTTAAATTTATTATTAAAATAAATATTTATTTTAATAAAATAAGTAATTTTTGTTTTTAAATGTGTTTGTCCAAAATACTTATGCTTAAAAGAAAATAATTTTCCACTCATTTTAATAAACAAACCTTATTCGCTTCTTAAAAAAATATTTCAACTCATCAACATCAACAACACCTTAAACCCAAATTAATTGGGGTTGGTGGTAGATGAATCCAATGATTAATTGAAAATAAGACAAAGAAAGAGAAATGGAGAGGAGAGGGGAATAAAAAGTGAAAAAAAGATAATTAAAAGAGAGAAAAAATAAACTAAAATAAAAGAGGGGTGAAATGATGAGGAAAAAAGAGGAAAATAACTAAAAAAGTAAACGACTGAAACATAGAACTACTAATGGATTTAACTTTCCACCAAGTTTATAGTTTTTCTCCACTCCGTCCTAAGACATACTGTCTGTCAATCTATATCTCACTCTATTAGGTCTTGTTTAACTACCTTTTCCCAGGTAAGTTTCGGTCGACCTCTACCTCTCTGTGTCGAGTTCTTGGTAACAAACTCTTATATATTCTTATGGGAGCATCCAGTGGCCGTCTCATGACATGCACAAACCACCTCAACTTATGCTCTCTCATCTTTTCACATACCGATATCATTGATACCTTTAGTCAAATATCTTCATTTCTTATCTTATCAATCTTCGTATAACCACACATTTACCTTAACATCCTCATTTCTACTACCCTTATTTTATGTTCATGTTGTCTATGTGCTGGACAATATTATGTTCCATATAATATTATCGATCTTACAGTTGTTCTATAGAATTTTTCTTTTAGCTTAAGGGGAATTTTGCAATCACACAAAAATCACGATGCACTCCGTCATTTCATTCATCCTGCTCTGATTCTATGATTTACATCATCATCAATCTCACCACCTTTTTGCAAAATTGATTCTAGGTATCTAAAAACATCTTTCTTAGGTACCTCTTGACTAAGTAGATGCACTGTGTCTTGATCACCATCTTTTACCCGCGAAAACTCACACTTCATATAGTTCGTCTTGCTCTTGCTTATCGTGAATTCTTTAGACTCCAAAGTGTTTCTCCACAATTCCAGTTTCTTATTAAAATCATCTTTGGTTTCATCAATAAGTACGATATCATCTACAAAAAATATACACCACGACGCTTGCTCTTAAATATCTCTCGTTAGTTCATCCATCACTAAGGCAAAAAGATAAGGACTAAGAGTTGAACCTTGATGAACACCTACCGTGATAGGAAAATACTTTGATGTTCCATTACAAGCTTTCACACATGTGGTAGTCTCATCATATATATCGTTGATTACATTAACATACTTTAATGCTACCTTTTTCTTCTCAAGAGTTCACTATAAGACTTCTCTTGGGACCTTATCATATGTTTTCTCATGAAGAAAATAGATTCTATGGTACATTTTCTTGGCATAAATTTAAATTGATTTACAAAAACTTTGATATCCCTACTTAGACGATATTCAATAACTCTCTTCCACAACTTCATAATATGACTTGTGATGAATCTTAAAAAAAATATTTATTTTAAAATATTTTTTAAAATTTAAACAAATTCACTCGAAATCAACTCTCATTTGTTGATAATTGACTATGTATATACCATGTCTATGATTTACTCTTGAGCATTGTTTAGGAGAGATAAAAATGAAACCTACATCTTTTTTTCTACCAAACACGCACTTCTTTATTTTCCATTTATTTTTTCTCTCTTCCCCCAATTTCTCACCCATTTCAGTTGTGCACCAAATGAAGCATAAAGTTCTATTTTTTTATGAATATGAAGCACAAAGTTCTTATTTCAGTTCTTAACTTTAAATTTGTGGATCCTTGACTCCACAAATTAATACATGCATTTATACTTTGATTTCAATTTAAAATATTTTATTTATAATATTTTGTATAAGCAATTGTTCTTGTAGAACAACTCAACCTAATTCACTCCAATACATAAGAACTTACTTGAGCAACTCCATTTGAATTTTCTAAGAAAAAACTTGTTTATTATTTTTTATTTCCTTTTTAATTTTTTCTATATAAACTTTTAAAAACAAAACATTTCCTCAATCCATATATCATATATTTTCAAAAAATACCAGGGATTAGAAAGTCATTTCAACCACACACAACAATGAAGAGAATTTGTAAATCAAGCCAGAGCATCATTAGCATTAAAAATACCAACACATGACCTTTTCCAACTACTGAATAGTAACTATAGAAGTTAATCTCTTATTTCGTATAACAGAAACAACAAAAGCTTAACATCTTTAACATCGTAATCATAATTTAGATTGTTCCCCTTAAAACAGAGAGGTTCAGACTACAGGCAACATCTAGTGCTGATTTTTCAATTACAATACCCATACAGAATATAATTGGTAAGGTAATATATTTACATTCAGAATGAAACAGCAGCATCAGCATCCATATCAGTCACCTCTCTGACGAGGTTTTTGGTGGAAGGCAAACCAGCAGTTACATCCTCTTCAATCCCACATTCGTTTGTCCCTCTTCGGATCTTGAAGTAACCATCCTGCAATTAAAGATTAAATTAGTCTATTAGCTAAGACATATCTTAGGTAACAGGCATTCAAGTTAAGATTAAATTAGTCCATCAGCAAAGCCATATCTTAAGTAACAGGCATTCAAGTTGAAGAATAATTCAAGAAACATACGTCTCCCCATTCTCTGTTCCACTGATTTGCAAGAAGCTGAAAAAATGAAAAGCATCCAATCAATATAAAATTCTAAATTTCAGACGGTACGTCCCGGGGGACTGAAATATCAATCAGGAACATGTCAACATACCCAATAGTCCTCCCCATCTTCAGTTGTTCCCCACCCAATTAGCTTTACTGCATGACCACCTAGTTCATAACCTGTGATGTGTTTGTAAACTCCTGATTTGTAGTGAGCAAAATCCTGTGAAGAGGTCAAATTATTAAAAGGTAAATTTGTCTTAAAATGATGAAACCAAGTACACGCTATTCCACATGCAAGAAAACAAAGGTTCCATAAAAATGTACTATCTTTTATGTTTGAAGTCTAGATATTACATGCAAATGATGCAGGGAATAGTTCCAGATGGTTTTTTTAATTGAAAGGTCACTTGCAAAGAGGGACCCTTCTAAACGCTTAAACAGGAAGGAAGCAAAGAGGGGTCATTTTTAATGCTTTTGTTAATTCCAATCACATATAATAAGCATGTCCTGCCAGTATGACGGGGACAAAAAAATGACATAGGAAGTTGCAGTTACAAACATCTTTTTTACAGCATGTAAGAGACCAAGCGACCAAAATAAATGATTCTTATAGGTTCATGCTTTTTATAAAGTGAATCCAATAACTCAAAAGTCTGCTAAAGTAGCTTAACAGTTAGGTGGTGAGTGGTGACCCATGGAACACATAATAGGGCCAGCTTGTATTGTAAGGTCTGCTTTATTTTTGGTGATTTAAAATTGTATCCCCAACAGTTCTGATTGATAACACTAGTTTCGAATTTAAAAATTATTGTTTTATATCCTAAGGTCAATCCAAACCCTCAAAGCATAAAAGATGACAATTGCCCCCATATTTGTCCGGATAGAATGAGCACCCAAACAAAGGGAGAAAAAAAAAATCAAGGAGAGGAGAGGAAAGAAATCAAAGCCTCTTTCAAGTGTTGGACCAAATTTTTTGTGAATGCCTATGTCTTCCCACTCCACAGATTTAGTAGTAGACTGAAATACTGAATGCTAATAAAAATAAAATCCTAATTCTAAAACCATTCCAACCCTTGCACTAATGATCCCTTAATGAGAATCATATATATCCTTCAAAAGCCAATTACTACTTTTTGGGTATTAAAAATGTCTGATCCATCTCCTTTTCTATCTGAACTTAGTACATTCGGTCCTAAACCTTTTCCATCTGATCCTTATAACCATCTGCATTTTATTCTATTTTTTCTCATTAGACATCTGATAATTTTTCTTTACTTGTAAGTTGTAAACATTAACCCTAAAACAGCACCAAAGTCATTAAACCCTAAAACAACAAGTATATAATGAAGTTCGAGAATTCAACAATAAATGTTTCGCCTGTCTTGTACATGTCTTAAGAGCATGGCTGCTCAAGAAAGGCAACCAAAAATCAGGCAAAAGGAAAGATTCGCTGCTGGTGACTTTGGGTGGAAGCTAGTTGTAATGGATCTTGGGCTAGCTAAAAGAAAGCACTTATGCCAATATGACAATTAAGGGAAAAACTTAGTTAGAAGAGTTCTTAATAAAAATTGAAACCCACCATGTTGTGAAAGAATTCTTTTTCAAAAAAATTACTTTATTTTTTCTCAACCCAACAGCTTTATCACAAACTAATTATCACCCCAGCTCATTTATCTCACCCCAACCATTCAGCCTTCACATATCTTGTTTAAAGTTTTTACCCAAAAATAATCCTCAATCATATCATATTCAATTTGCACACTCATTAGATGCCAACACCAAATTGCAGCAGAAAAAAAAAAGTTCCCAATACCAAAGGGTCAGTGGGGCCAATTAACTATATTTAATTATTTGGCATACATTAATTAAAAAGTATTTAGCATAAATATATCATAAGAGCTGTTTAGTTTTGTACAATATCGTTCGAGTCTTTGGGGAATATTTCTGTCACTAACCCAGATAATATAGAAAAATCCAAAATCTGATATAAGCCATTTTGAACATCTAGATTTTTCAATTTTTATCCGTTTGTGAGAAAATTTGTAGCTTTAAAATCAATTTCCTTTTATAATTTATTTCTTTAAACTCTTCCAACCAATTAGCAAATAGCAACATATTGTTTTGTCGACTGTTTTTCTGGGTTAACAGTGGTCAAATGTAATGATTCTCTTCACTCACTATTTTGTCTCATTTATTATTGATTCAACTTTTCATATAGTTAAAAATTCAAATACTGAATTGTTTAGCATTAATCTCCTCTCCTAATTCAAGGCTCAATCTTGTAGAAATTTATACCATTGCCAAATTTAGCTGTTGAAATTTAAAAGATTTAGTGAATTCTGTAAATCTAGAGTTTCCACTCTATCATTGTCGTGACGTTTACTACTCACATTGCTACCCTAAAATGAATTTTCATGTTCATAATTCATTACATTACAACTTAGATGACTGCACATCCTAATTCTTGCAAAAACTATCCCAACATTGCAATCACATACAATAAGGCAAGTCCTGTCAATATGACAAAGATAATGAACTTCACCTTTAACCATAATTCTATGAGAATAAGACACAGATTTGAAAGAAATAGCCTAGGGTTGAAGGACAGTTACACTAACTTCAATGTCGCCCCAATACAGCTTTACCAAACTACTCTTTATTTTTCAACTCTTACCAATACTACTTATAGTGAATTTCCACCCTCCTTCGGGTCAAACTTTGAAAGACTAATACTTAACAATTGGTTTTGGAATCCAATATAATCTGCCAAAAGAATGCAACATATATATTTATTCAAAAGACATCCATCTATGAAGCAGAATGAAAAGCCTCAAATGATCAAAGTCACTCTGTGATCTGAGCTTCCGAAGTTGAATATTCATTTCAACTTCCCCACTAATCTTCTCCTATACCATGAAAACCTGGTAAATATTTCCTCTAAACACCATCCATAAGTTTGTATTTTATAATATGCTTTGCATGTCAGATCACATGACACCCAATCTCACGCACCCTATCTATTGTCTCAAAAATATTAATGTATAATTCTAAATTTTAAATAGGATGGTTTTGGGTTTTCAGAAATTGACAAAGGAAGTTGCAGAAAAATTAATCGCAAAAGAGTGGGTAAGAGTTTTCATTTACCTCATAAACAGTGAATGCAACTTCAACTGGCCCATTCTTGTAAACTTCCGCCATGATATCATGGGGATCAGAGTTCACTCTGTATGCATTGACACTATAGTGTTTTGACTTCTTCCAAACTTGGTTCCCACTTACACACTTTTTAACACACTTGGGAGTCCGGTAAGCTGGCTCACAACCAGGATGAGAACAGCCAATTTGATCAAAATATGGGTCACACTGCCACATAATAAGAATGCCGAGTGTAAGAAAGTTGGGTAAGTTGTGAAATATAATTCTTCAGCAAAAAAATAGCATCAATTGAAGGGAAGATCTAGGCGAAAAGGAGCATAAGATTTCTGTCTCTAACGAGTCTAACCAATAACCATTCTTATGAATTATGATTACCAAGTGGAAACTACCAAGGCAAAATGGAAATGTATTACCTCTTCAGTGACAACACCGTGGTGGGCTAAGTATCGCCATGCATACAAGGGATATCCCCCATCACAACCAGATCCACACAGAAAGCCACAGCATGCAAGAAGGTCATTAACAGAGAGAGAGATATTCTGCAATTAAACAGATAAGATATAAATTCTTCCTTCAAGCAATCCAGTCTCTCAAGTATGCGTGTCAGGAGAGAAAGGGAGAAAAAAGTCTAAAAATTTGTCGTGATCATGAATGTTCAAAACCACACAAAATAAAGCAAGAGGAAGTTCAAAATTGCTTCAATAAGAAATTTCACTTACAACATCAAAATGAATGCAAAAGCGATCTGACAATGATTCAACAGCACCAAATGCCCAACAAGAACCACAGTGACCCTGAATCATCAGCACAAGGATCAGCTGAAAACTCTTTGAACCTTGAATTGAATGTATTTAAAGATGTTAGTGTGAGAAAATACGAGGATTACCTGATCTTTAATGAGGAAATTGGTTTAGAAATCCATGTCATTGTCAACAATAAAAACAAGAGTCAGCCCCTCCATCCAAATGCACTATCTAATTAGAAAAAATACATAGAGGAGAATGAGTAAGTAGGTGGCGACCTAGAATTCTTCCAATAGTGCTACACTTCGACCAAGCTGTCCTTGCATCAAAATTCTTTGGCAATTTCAATGACTTTGGGTGAGATATAGCAGGTGTACTTCTCAGTTCCTTCTTAGGCGTTGGTTTGACTCCGAGAAGGCGCTTAAATTGTTCAACCTGTGAATCAAAGCATATTATTTAAGTAACTAAGCATGTGCACGTGATACTGTGAAATCCACACTTTAATTAAAAGCGTATAAGACAAATTGAAGTCTAACTGTATAATTGGAGAAATGAGGATTTATAGCAGCCTCCCATCCTGCCTCAGGATTTTCATTAATCTCTTTAGCAATAGACTCCTGCATCATAATGTTAAAAAGGTTCATAAATCACATGACATGGGTCGTATGTTCAAATAATCATCCACGACACCATCGAGAACATGAATCAGCTAGCATGGGGTTGTCCTAGTTTAACTAGTAGTCTCGAGTTTGTGTCCTAGGCATGCAGGCAGTTACATTAAATATTCGAGTTTGGGCAGTTTTGACGCTAGTAAAGAATACATATGATTCTAAACCAAAAAATAAATAATAAAAAATCTAAACATGGTAATGAATCATTGATGGGTTTCCGCCAATTTCATGTGAACAAATAAATTGACCCTAGTGAGTGGCATAAACACATGGGAAACGAGGAGAGCTAACGAAATGAATCACCTGAAGGATCGGAGAGTTAAGCTTGAGACTAGTCAACGGTTGTGCTTTCGCCCCAGCAATCTGTCAAGAACAAAGTGAGTTCAGAACTAAACACGATTACTACTAAAGAGATGGGAAGAAAAAGAAAGTAATACCTGGAGATAAGAAGCGGAGAGAACTAAGAAGAAGGTTGCCAGGGGAAGCAGAGTTGAAGCCATATCTGGTGGAATGAAAATGAATTGGGAAGTGGGACTGGGAGCTGATTTTTATAGACCACTTTTCTTTGCACACGCAACGCAACTGGGCTGGGTGGAGCAAAGAAAGAGAATCTCTTACCTCAAGACTCAAGTAGAGTGATGCGTTTGTCTTGTTGCCGCATTAAACTTTGTGCCCAACGCTTGGGATTGGTGATTGGAGGGGTTCATCGAATGAATAGTGGCCTGACACGACAAAAATCGCCGCACCCAACGTTTCCAAGACTATAGATTTTTCCCTTTTTTAATGAAATATCTATAGTTCATGCTCAAGTCTCCAATCAAATTCGCCCTCAAGTATGGGATGCCTGATGCTGGATCCGCACACTTTCTTATAAGTGGATGATCAAATCATTTTATATGTTTGTGTTTTTTTATGAGATTTACTAGATTTATGTATGGTGCAATTAATATTTGTTTTTTCAGTTTTGTTTGATTTTATATTTGGTTTATTTTGTTGTATTGTTTCTAATTTTAGCCAGAAACAAAAAAAAAAAGAAAGAAAAACATTGACTCCAAGGTAAAATTCGGGAAAATGTCATATTATTTGTGAGTTTAAATATTTGAGATCTCTCTTTTATGTATGATTGAAAAATTAACGAAGATATCACATATAGAATACAAATGAGACGATGTGAATAGAAAAAGACATTAGAATTATTTATGATCATATCACAAATTATCTATTACATTTCAAAATACAAGTTTTATTATAGAGTTAAACTCAGATGGACAACATAAGATAAAAATGAAAATAATAAAAATAAAAATATTAAGATAAATGTATGGTCATATAAGAAAAAATATGATACGAATTAACTATATATAAAAGAAAATAATATTGTAAAACTCACTCAAGAAAAGATAACAAAAAATGATTAAAATTATTTGGACATGTAATCATGTGCAAAGTATGTCGCAAGAGGCATTATTAAATTATTAGAAGATTGCATGATTTTAGTCCAACGAAAAAAAAAAACATGAAAAAAGAGTTGGATCAAATCATCAAGAGGATCTCAGGCTAGATTATTTACGAAACTTTAGTTTTTAAGTAAAACAAATAAATATTGGACTTTATCATTCAATAAGTATTTATACTCTTCAACACTTGTGTTTTATTGAGAGACTCTTTAGTTTTTACCAATAAGCATTTTGTGTATTTGAAAGATGCACTTTAGAGTTCATTGAGCTAGGAAACAAATTGTTGTGGAAAAAAATGGATATATTTTGTACGGTCATCCAATGCAACAAGAAAAAATGAACTAGTGAAAGTGAACAAACAAGTGGACCATCCATAAATAGAAACAAATAATTAGTTTCCAAATTTTTGATAATTAAGTATTACAACCCACAAATAAATTGGTCCTTACAGTTACAAGGGAACAAATAAAGTATTTTTTAAAAATTAACTGCATGTTTGTGTTATTGTTGGGTTGTCATATATTTTTCAGAAGTAACACCTTTGTTACTTCTTGTTGAAGTGCACTAGAATTTACCTTATCAAAGTTTTAATAAGAATATAAACATACCATGATGACTCATTTATTTTAAGGTATAATTTTGTATTTTTATGAATCACATTCTTAGAGATATACCTAAAAATATTAGTATCATATTATTTGGTCGATATTTAGTAGTTTTTGAAAATAAAAAAAAAATACTAAATTAAAATTAAAAATATAAAACTAAAAAAAGAAATGTAAAAGAATGAAATGGGAATAAATAATTACTATATAATATAACTTTCATTCTCGTACGAATAAAAATACCCACAAGGAGAACAATAAATAAGGAAGGTGAACATATAAGATTAGTTTGATGGTGAAGGGAAGATGGATGAGAAGAGTTTGTGGGTTCGAATCCCCGTTAACAAAAACTAATAAAATTAATAATTAATAGTTGTCAATCAAAACAAATAAATAAGGGAGGTGAAAATATTTTTATATTCATGGAAATCAACAATTCTTGAAAATATTTTTTCAAACCTTTTACTAAACATGAGAATGTGATATTCATAATCTCACTTTCTCGGGAGTCTATTTTGTACCTTAAAAGTAATTTTCTCTACCAAATGTGACTTACCATGTAAATTAGTCATTGTCTCCATATCTAGCAACTAACCAAATTTCTAAGTTGGATTTGACAAATCAACCTACTTAATATGCCCAAAAAGGTTATGCAATTGAGTCGTCTCAAAATCCACAAACTTAGTAGGTTAATGGTGGAGTAGGGTAGAAATGGGTTAGGCAACTTAAAAGTAACTTATGAGCTAGCTTACATTTGGCAAGTGTTTTTAGAAAATAAAACCAAGCCAAACTTTTCCTAATGCATATTTAGTCAAGACAATTGTTATCTACACCTCTCAATTTTATTAATATATCTCCCTTTATATATTTTTCTTCTTCTTAAAAATACTTTTTAAAATGGGTTAAATTTTCAAGGATCTCTGGAAAGTACTTTTTCAAAACTATTAAAAAAATATCATTCTCAAAAAAGTAATTTCTAGAAGTGTTAAAAATTTAACATATTCATAAAAGGACTTCCTAAAAGCCAATTTTTAGGGGGGAAATGAGATACTAACTTGCCTTTAAGGAGACAATCTTTACACTATTTTGGATAGTCCACGACAATAACATCATGATTGTAGAGAACCTGGGCACCTGGCTACACCAACATACAACGCATGATTTCAATGATTACTTCTAGTTGGAAGATTTATCATCATTGTGACGGGAGTGTTGATGCGTCCATGTGATTCATATCTATGACTTCTTTTAGAATCTCATAATTTCATTTTTGTTAAGTTTTTTTTCTAAATGTATCACGAAAGTGAAATTATTAACACATAACAATTTAAAAGTAATTGGTGCCTTGTTATTATTTTTTTAAAATGGCTTTCAAAAAGCACTTTTCAAAATGTAAATGTTAAAATTTAACATTCTAAAAAGTAGTTTCTATAAATGTTAAATTTTTAACAAATTATAAAAATATTCTTCAAAAGTCTTAAAATTTTAATATCTCGGAAAGTTATTTCCGAAGAGAAAAAAAAGATATTCGAAAAAGATATAAAAAGAGTTATATTAATAAAATTGGGATGTGTAAATAATAATAGCTCATGATTAAGGAAGTTACTTGATGTATCCGATTTTTTACTTGATGCACCCTAAAATTCCTAATTCTTCCTTCTTAACCTTCCTCTCCCAAGCAAATCCTAGTTTCTTCTCTCCTAAATCTCCATGACCATCACACCCAACCACTAAACATAACCACTGCAACCACCCAATGCCACCTCCACATTGCACCAAACCCACCACCATGTCCATAATATATACAAATGCATTATGAATTGAGTAATCCGTAATTTGCATTAAAGATTACTCTATTCATAACTATATGGGAGTGGTGCGATGTGATAGTGGGTTTGGTGGGGCGTGATGTGTGGAGGTTCATGGGTTTTGTGGCTTTTGTGTGTTTGGTGCGGTGTGGAGGTGGAGTTGGGTGGCTGTGGTGGTGGTGTTGGATGTAGGTGGTGTGCAGTGGTCATGGAGGTTTGGGGAAAAGGTGGCTAGAGTTTTCTTGGAAGAGGGAGGCAAAAAGAGATATTCAATTAGGAATTTTGGGAATATACTAAGAAAATAATGGGGTGCATTAAGTGATTGTCCACTAAGACATCAAAAGTGATTTTCGAACCCGAGTTATCATGACCCAACCCATTCAATTTTTTTTAGAAAGCCTAAAAGAAAATGAAAGATGAACAATAATTTTTTTAAAAAAAAGAAGCCAAATGACCTACTTGGTCCTTTATCTTATTTTTTTGTCCAATTTGATCATTAATCTTTTAGAAAGTTCATTTTAATCCTTTATCTTTTTAAATTGGTTCAAAATAATCCTTTAGTCAATTTTAAATTAACGTCGTTAATGAAATAACAGTATTAGCAGCTAAAAATTGTTACAAAACATAAGTTGTTTTCCCTCCTTCGTCTTCCTCTTCCTCTTCTTCCTTCTCCTTCCTCCTTTCTCATCTTCCACCATCTTTATCTCCAACTTAACAACATACAACAAAAATCTTCAAATCAAAAATACCTATCACACCCACAATCCAAAATGAGAATGCACAATCCAAAAAACGAGAATGAAAGGTCTCTAAATGGAAGAAAACCAACTCAAAATAAAACTCCTAATTTCCTTAATTAGGGTTCAATCTAATTTCATTTTTGAAATGCTGCCCTCATCGACACCTAATGTGACAAGAGGTCGACGACACAGTCACTGCACACTACCCCAACCCCTCTTTGACAACCAATACCATTGTCCAGTGCAACCATGGATTTGTGTTTTGAAATGGAAATCAATGAGAGAGTGAACTTGTTGCACGATTTGTGTTCGATTGAATGTTCGTCTAATGCTGTTAGCTTTTAAGAATTTTATTGTCTGTGTGTTGAATGGAGCCGATACCTTCATCGTTGATTGTTGCTTACATTAGGAATGGTGATACAAAGGTCATGCATGACTTGTTTGGTGGATTGTGAAGAAAGATATGGTTGGCTTGGATTGTGATGATTACTAGGTATGTGTAGAATGCCAAAGAATGCATTGGAGGTTTTTTTGGCAAATGCAAGATGAGAGTGTGGAGATTAACGGGGTTACCTTGGTTGGTGTAAGTTCGGCCTGTTCTCGGTTGGGTGTGTCAAATTTTGACATCATTTGAATGGCGTGTGATGCAAGTGTTAATATTCGACAAAGATGAATATCTGATGACACAATTAAATTTAATTGCCCGTATTTGAATATTATTAACGATGTTAGTTTAAATTGAAGAAAATATCATTTTAAAAGGATTTAAAAATATAAAGAGCTAAAAATAAGTTTTCTAAAAAATAAATAATCAACTTAAACAAAAAAAAATTAAAGATAAAAAACCAATTAGATCATTTGACCTTAAAAATAAATAAAGGGTAAATAATTATTTTCGTCCCTGATTGTGTAAAGCGCTGACAAATCTGTCCCTGAAAGATGAAAATTCAAAATTTTGTCTCTGAAAGTGAAAAAAGTGTGACAAATTTATCCCTCCGTTAACTTTCGTCCGTTACCGTTAATATCAAGGACGAATTTGTCAGCGCACTACACATTCAGGGACGAATTTGTCAGTTCACTACCCAAATATAATTTAAAAATCTTTATATTCTCTCTTTTTTAATCATTGCAAGCATAACATTACAATAAATACTTAAAAATTAGGAAAACAAGCATAAGTTAAAACAAACATAATAATATGCATAATATTGATTAATAAACTTAATTTATTTATTGTTGTTAAATTTCTATTGTAACAACATTAGGTAATGACAAGATCAAGTTATGCCTCATTTTTTTTTTGTAAGAATTAACTTGATGATTATACATTTTTGTTTGAGTCTCATATTTTGGATAAGGTACGTCACATTAGAAATTTCAAAGCAAAAATATGAGATAATATTTATCCAAAATATGAGGCTAAAACAAATTAAAATGCACAATCATTAAATTAATCCTTACAAAAAAAAGATCCAACTTAATTTTGTCATTATTTAATGTTGTTACAATATAAATTTTAGAGCAACATACAAATTATGCTTATTAATCAATAAATTTCTAATATGACAGTATCTTACCCAAAATATGAGATAAAAAAAATGCACAGTCATTAAATTAATCCTAAAAAAATGAGACCCAATTTGATGTTGTCATTATCTAGTGCTGTTACAATATAAATTTTAGAGCAACATACAAACTATGCTCAATAT
>PYAF01002464.1:873006-906175 GCA_007407185.1 Glycine tomentella
ATTACCAAAACAATCTAGAGTTGATAGTGATGACTCTTGGATGGCAACAGAAGAGAGAAAGGCAGGTGAGGTGGCAGTTGGTGGTGGGGGGGTGTCTGTGGCTGTTACTCGTTTTCCAATGGAGCAGAAGCGTCCTGTTGGGCCTCTTGTGGTTGTAGGTGTCAGGGATGGAGTTCTTTGGCTAATTGATAGGTAATTAGAACTTTGCAGTTTCACTTGCATGTTTAAACTTGAAAATGGGCTAGGAAAATAATTGATCAAGTGATTTGCACTCAGCAGGCTGTATTTATTTGCATAAAAAAATAAATCCACACATGACAATATGTAGAAATTTAACTATTCCCTTTGATCCCAAGTTCCAATGTTTCATTAACTCCTGCAGTTTATTATTTTAGTTACAATTTAAAGATTCCAATACTTTTAATACAGCATAAATATTATAACTGTTTCCATCCGATCAGCACCAACAGTTCGGGACCTCTAATCAATGTGAAACCTTTGCAACATTTAATATGTTCAAAAGCCTGCACATATGTGCAGTAGGGTATTTTTTCCTTCCCATTTGAGTTTTCTATTCTGTCTTTCCCCTTTAATCCATAAAACACATTAATGCAATGGCTTTCGCACTAGGGTAAATTATGCTTATCTATCTCCCTTGAAGTTTTGATGAAACTACGCTGAATTCCTATGAAATCCGCCCTTTGTATACCTACAATTCAGGAGTGTCTTATAATAGTTTTAATCAAAACTTGAGAGGTCAACGTTTTGTTGTAATGTTATGTACTTGGTAGCAAATGTTGTGTTGAATGGGAAGACATACAAGAAATGATGTGATCAGGACTAAAATGTATTTGGGAGAAAGTTGTAGTTGCACTTATTAAATAGATGTGTTCATTCACTTTTAAATGTGTTTAGTGGATGACTAGATCCGCTGATTCAATTAAGGGTTGACTTTTTCTTTGTCTTAGCTCTGGCCTCGGTAACTTTTAAGTGTCTTAGTTAACATGGGCATACACCCATAAAAAGTTAATATGGTCATGTCTTAATTTATATATGGATGTCAAATTTGAGGTTATTCATTTGTATTAGATACTGGTTTCAACTTCAAGAATGATGTTATTCATACGTATCTGGGTTGTGGTAGGTACATGTGTGCTCATGCCTTATCGTTGAGTCATCCTGGTATTCGATGCCGATGTCTTGCTGCTTATGGTGATGCTGTTAGTGCAGTGAAATGGTATTATGATTACTTTCTCTCCCTCATTTTCACTCTTGTTCCATAATCATTGCTTATTAATTCAGATATGCTGTATATCTCACATTATACTTTTTGAAACAGGGCAAGTAGACTTGGAAGAGAACACCATGATGATTTAGCACAATTTATGCTAGGAATGGGCTATGCTACTGAAGCACTTCATTTGCCTGGAATATCTAAGAGGTATGCCATATGCTTAGAGACAAATGCCTGCAATTTTAATTTGATATCTTTACGATTTTTGTTCAAGGTATGGTTGGACCAAAAACATTTCTATTCACGTTCTGCAGGTTAGAGTTTGATTTGGCAATGAAGAGTAATGATTTGAAAAGAGCTCTTCATTGTCTTCTTACCATGAGTAATAGCAGGGATATAGGACATGATGGTACTCAAGGACTTGGTTTGAATGACATTCTTAATTTATCAGATAAAAAACCAGATAAAGTATCAGATAAAAAACAAGATATAGTTGAAGGTGTTCAGGGTATAGTGAAATTTGCAAAAGAGTTCTTGGATCTTATTGATGCCGCAGATGCTACAGCACAGAGTGAAATTGCCCGTGAGGCTCTCAAGAGGTTAGCTGCAGCTGGTTCGGTGAAAGGTGCTTTAGGAGGTCATGAATTGAGAGGATTAGCATTACGCCTTGCAAATCATGGAGAGTTGACTCGGCTAAGTGTAGGCAGTCTTTTCTTAATATTACATATGTTAATTTAGCTATTACTCGTTATTCCTCTGCTTTTTGGCCATGATCACCCAGTACTGTTGGTTTAAAGGTAGCACATAGATGGAAAAAAAGGACTAATTTTTGTTTCTTTGATATTTTGAGTTTCCAATTCTTTTATTGAACTTAACACCTTCAATTTATGTTAAAATAATAAAATGACTGTTTGAGATGGCATACATCTGTCTTTCTTTGGGATAACTTGTCTTCTTCAGCTCTTTTATTTTAATATTGTTTTTGTTTTGAATCATAAACAAAGGAGTATGTTCTTGCACTGCAGGGTTTGGTTAACAACTTAGTCACGCTTGGCTTGGGACGGGAAGCTGCATTTGCTGGTGCTGTTTTGGGCGACAATGCTCTGATGGAGAAAGCATGGCAGGATACTGGAATGCTGGCAGAGGCTGTGCTTCATGCTCATGTATGATTTGTTACGTACAGCTAGTTGATCACTCAATTTAGTACTTGTAGTCTGACCTTGTTATTTTCCAGGCACATGGACGTCCAACTTTGAAGAACTTAGTTCAGGCTTGGAACCAAGCGCTGCAGAGAGAGGTTGAACCTACTCCATCACAGAAGACAGATGCTGCAGCTGCGTTTTTAGCTTCTCTTGAGGAGCCTAAGCTCACAAGTTTGGCAGATGCAGGGAAGAAACCACCTATTGAAATCCTGCCTCCGGGGATGCCACCTCTTAATGGTCCTATTTCCATCCAGAAAAAACCAGCTTCTGCTGCACAGAATTCCCAACAACCCCCAGGCAAGTTATTGGCACTGGAAGCACCTCCTACAACCAAAGCTGCACCAGAGAGTGCTACACAGCAGCCTGAATCCACACCTGCATCAGGTAATGATCCACCTCCATCAGAGTCTATCTCAGACTCCACGCCAGCTCCTGCAGCTGCTCCACCTCAACTGGAATCAGGTGAAAGCACTGTAGAAAATGGCGTTCCTACCTCTACACCAGCAAGTGATGGAGATCCAAATGTTAATGGTGAAAATGTTCAAGCAGCATCTACGGGCAATCCAGCACCAGCACCACCAGAGGCCCCCTTATCACCAGCAGGGGTTTCAGAGACTACTGCTCCAAGTCCACCTACAGTTCCTACGAGTGACCCCTTTATATGATTGGTATACCTACCATATTGTTGACATAAGCACTTGGAAAATGAATTCATTTATAATTCATGTTTTATTATAGTTGTAGAGAAATCATTTTAGAGATGAAGGAAATCTAGTGTATTAGTTTGTAACAAGTTTAAACTCCAAAGGTACAATTATACCGAGCAGCTGTGTTTCCCTTTTTACCTCAATTTTTGTAGAAAATTATACCGAGCTGCGGCATTGTCTCATTGTGATTGTGACATCCTGACGCACGAGAGTGTTCTTTTCTTCCTGTTTTGAATGTTTTGTTGACTGAATTTAAAGTTTTGCTGTTTTAAAATGTACAAGTTGAATGCCAGTCTCTCTTACTTCAACGGTTTGTAAGTTGTAACAGTTTATGGATTGCATGCACAATTGTACCCATCCACTGCAGTCTTTATGTATTTGATCTTTATGTTTTCACTCGTTTGTCATTTGTTGTGACCCCTCTCTTTACATGTGGCCATTCCTGACTGGGTACCTGAGAGATGTTTTGTTTATTTAGGAATTAATATAAAATGTTAGGGTTTAGGTTTTATATCTTGTCTGTCATTCCTTTCCTCTTCGCATTCAAAAGATTGATTCTAACAACACGTTCTTTCTTATTGGTATAGTGTGCTTTTAACACTCCTCTACTAGAAAGTTTACTCTGGCTTAATTATATTAATATGGTATTTTTTTTATATGTATCACTTGTTATTTATATTCTTAATCTTTATTTATTCATAAGGTTTCATCACAGATGCAATTTGCAATTAACAATTGCTGGGGCTAGTCTAGTCGTAGAGGCCTTACAACCGAGATGTTGCATGCATTACACGATATAATCCAAAATTTCAACCTTAATTAATTAGATAAGATTGAAAATATTTACCTAACTTATAATCTTTTATAGAGTTACCTATTTTTTTAATGAAGCTACTTATTTATTCATTCATTTATTCAAGGCAAATGTATGCTATTATTTATTAAATTAAACAGTTCAATGCTGCTTTGTGTTTCAAATTATGCAAATTTGAATAATCAAATTTGATATAGAAAATATAATTATGAAGCGTTTGGGAAGCAACTGGTCTATTGCTCCTTTACATCCTTTATTTTTTGTTGCAATCCTTTGCAAATGAGCTGGTGTTTTTAGCAATTAACGTCAATGGTGGCCTCCTACCATTTATTGCATGAAACTTAAATAAGATGTTCATCTAAATTAATAGTCAATACACTTTCTTTTAAACAAGATTATGACAAGTTAGCACACAAGAATCTATTGGGAGCCAGCACATGCACATGGACTCTTGAACGCTAATACATCCGGAATCTGATATCAATACAAAACCAAAGTTGCATAACATAAAGAAAGAATGATGAGTAGACTTCATAAATATACAAAATTGATTATCAGAACAAAATTACACAATTCTTACGAATCAGAATAGTTGTTTTGTTTCATTGAATAAATTTTACCTATAGCACCTTTCAGACAAGAAAGTAATTCATGAATACAGCTAGTATAATAAAGTTTTAAGTTGTAATAATTGTGCGTTCAACTTAATTATTGTTAAAAATAAAAAGCTATTTCTTCAAACAGTAAGTGATTCCAAACAACACTACTACTATATTTTGAGAAACTATATATTATTATTAAACATATCAATATTACTTTAACATAACTTAATACAGGTTTCAGACTCCAGAGCATACCGGTAGGCACTGGTTGCCCTAAACTTACTTCAACCTTGAAGCAAAAATACCAAAGTGCTTTCCTGACAGGCACAGCAAACATTAACATTCAGCAATGACACCACAATTCCTTAATATAACCTTAACAGGTACTAGTAGTTGATAAACATGAATAAGTTACAATCTATCAGGGAAATAGAAAGAAAGATGCCTAGTCCAAATAACAGGGACCATCTACTCACTAACTACAAAACACAACACTAGTTAATGATGAAACTTCTATTCTTGACCGAAGGCAAGATCGTGCCAAGCATCCACATTAACTTGTTGCGTCTCCTGATCTGATCAAGATACCAAACCACACGGTGTTAAATGTTAATAGTCAAGAAAATCAGAAACAACCCACCAGACTAACAATAATCATCTTATCATTACAGATGTCCAAACACAAGCTTTCTTCCTAGCAACCATATTTTTTAGCACACCAATTTCATAGTTTTGTATCTTCTTCTAAGGGTACTATCAAATGTTAATGCACAAATTTGGAGTTATCTTTCAAAAAAATCTTCGTGTAATTGGGTGAGCGTTTTTCTGAAATTGATTTTGAAGTGGACTGATTTATGTTCAGATAATTTTATTCTAAAAGTATGTTACTAGTAAAGCTTAGTATAAATATTTTTATCCAACACATAAAGTTGGTTCAACTCAATGAATTCTTTAGTGCAAAAACCCAACATATGAACGTTTACTGGAATTCATGATAACTAGAATTTCAATTTAATTTTAGACGATGCAACGTAAATCTAAACACTTAATAAGTGTTGAATTGAAAATGATTGGATAAACCAAGATGAAGAAAGAGATTGTGGACAGAATATCATTGAATTAGTGAATGAAGAAACATACTTGAGTCCTCAGTATCATCTGTCCTTACAACCAGTGTTGGGGGCAGTGGAAGATCTGTAGAGTAACAGCAAGAAAGATCACATCAATATAATGCAGAAAAAGAATCATGAGAAAATAAAAAATAAAAAGTAAAAAAAAAATAAAAAAAATACCATCATCAGGGAGAGTGTCTCTCATCCATTCCTCATCAACAATATCAATTAGAATTCCCAAACTCAGTTCTGCCATTTCTCTTTTCACTTTTTACCAACGCACCGTCTTCCTTCCTATTCAGTGTCAACATAACATCATAACCATTGAAATTGTAAAATTAAATAAATAAATAAATAAACATAAATGCCTATTTTATTAATACGCAAAAAAAGTGGATGCTTCTTATACAAAACCTAAATTTTAATTTGCTTCAACAGAAATCTGTTTATAGTTTCTTAAAACCCACAGATTTGTCAGTAACGAATAAAGGATGCGTAAAATGGGAAGAAGGAATGAAATTTGAAGAGTGGAAAAAGGAGAGAAGCGAACGAACCTCAGACTGAGAGGATCAATTTGAGAGTACCGCCGCTGCCACTGTCTCTCAAAGTAAAAGGTTTCAAATTATTAGTATTAACATTTTATAAGACCGCGTTTAGCGTTTTAACAAGGTGAACTATTTTCAAAATGCTTGCGTTATTGTCAGATATAGATATCACGCATTTATTGTGAAATTGTATGTTTAAGGGTTAATCAAGATATGATAAAAAAATAAAGATTAAGATTTTAGTCCTTTTAAAATTTATATTTCTGTTTTTAATTTTTATAAAAAAATTATTATTTTTAGTTTTTAGTTTATTTTTATTCATTAATATTTGTGCATAAAATAGGCAAAATTAAAGACTATTGACCAATAAATAAAAGAAATTAAGAACGAACAAATTTAAATTACATTTTCTAAATTGTCACTACTTACTAATAATGGTTTAACTCAATTAAAGATGTGATTTTGTACCAAAACATGTTGTAATATTAGTTTTTCTTTTAAACGTTTTTGTTTATAACATAAAGACAATTAGTCATTAACACTTGAAATCACAAAAAAGTTGATGATAATATGATGCTTACACAATAATTCTTTATATTTTAAAAATGAGAAGTTTTGCATTCTAATTATTAGATCTATCAATCTTAACGGCTCAATTAAAATATTTTACTATAACAGTGGATATTTGTTTTGATATTTTTTTTCCTATGACAGTTTTTCTTCTTCGAAGAAATCCTATGGCAAAGTTACTCCCTTAATTTAAATGACACTAATGTTTAATTTTGAACAACAATATAATGCATCAACGTTTTGGCCTTAATTTTTGGAACATTTAAAATGATCATTTGAGTTCGTTTTACATTATCAAGTATGCAGTATATTGTTTTTTTTCTTAATCTTAATTACATGAGTGCTTTTTTATATCATTATACAGAAAAATATGACATTTTGCGATTTTATTTAATACTTAATAATATGACGCAGAAAAAGTGAATGAAAATGAATCTTCTGCATAAACCTTTGGGATTTCATCTTTCATTCATTTTTCCTGTCTGTTCCTAAACCAGGAAGGTTCAAAAAGATGTCAAATACCAGTAACATGGTTAAAATAGAATACAGGACCATACAATCCCCCAACTCACCCCAAAAATAAGATTACATAACCATACTGTTAACACTATTCTTTATCCAATACCACTTCCCAAAACAAATACTAAATTTCATTGAGACTCAGGACGAAAAACAGAGGTCCCTATGGAGATCACGCCAACACGTGAGATGCAAATTAATATTAATTCTGTAACTCTTTTGAGAAGCATCTTTCAATTTTCCGGAACCCATTAGGCCAAAAACAGTGGCAGCAGCTCACGTCTTGAACAAAGTGGTGCCCAAAAATAAATGTGGGAACTTAAAAAAAGCTTCGTCTGTTTGAAGGGTTTGGACAATCTGATGCACGATGCCCGGATTCCCCGCAATTAAAACAGGCCCCTCCAAATCTGCAATGCACGTTCATGTGTCATATCAGTTACACAGTAAATATCACATAAATGGGGCTTATAATAATTCGCATAGGAGAAAAAAAATAGCAAACAAAATTTAGAGTTATTTAACATTGTATGATGATTTTAAAGAACACCAAACCTGTCTGATGATGAAGGCCTGCTTGATGGTCTACTACCTCCAATTAGCCAATCATCCCCACTGCTTCTACCTGCTGCTCGAGACCAGCTGTTGCCAGTTTTAAAATTTCTACCGCCTCTCCGACTAGATTGATCACTGAAGTCATCATCAGAGTCTTCCCCATCCCATCCCCGTGAGGATTTAAAACCTCTCCGGTCCCTAGAAGCGGAACCTCCCCTGGAACTAAAACCTCCCCTAGAACTAAAACCTCCCCTAGAAGTAGAACCTCTTCGGCTACTTCTATCTCTGTCAGAGAACCTCCCATAGAAATCACTTGGAGGCCCATCATCTTGCAAAGGAGGTAGCTGCCAATACAGAGTAACATTAGCAATGTGTTTATATAATCAGTTATACAGGGAAAAAATAGGCAGAGACGACAAATAATTACAAAACAAAACATTAACCAGATATTGTAATTTACCTTGGTGATCTTGGAAATGGTGTTTCCAGGTGGTATGTCCCTATTAAGTAACTCTTTAGCAATTTCCTCAGGAAGATCAAAAACGGCTCCTTGAACCTGATGTTAAGTATTGGCAATGTCAAACGGTTTGAACTGTGGGTGTGTTCCCAATAGGATTGAAGTTCCAAGTAAGGCAAGTACATAAAATAAATAAGAGAAAATAACTCAGGTACAAACCCTTTCATCTGCAATTAAATGGATTTTTCCAACTTCATCAGCAGCTGCAGAATAAACATCAGAAAGAAACCCAGTGACTGATCTTGCTGAAAAATATCTTCTACTATCTGAATCTCGAGTTAGTTGCAATGTAATCCATCCCTGACATACAAAACAGTTTTAATGAGATAACACAAGGGTTCAGAAATAGCAGCATACTTGTGAAAGATCAACTTGAAAACCATGCATCATGTTGTGCTTGTTCACACTATTCGTAGATAATAACTGAACACATAAATAATAAGACGACATGAAATATCTATAGGCCATGCTTTATAACCTACATGAACTAGGGACCGATCATGACACTAGTTTAAACGCTTAAAGATGTAGATCACACTCGATTGGAAATATAAGATTCATAGTACCTGTTCATGGGTGATAAGAGACCGGGATGATGGTGGTCGGGAGAATCCACTCAGTTGTGCAAGTGCAGCTGCAAGGGCACTTGTTCCTTGTTCTTCAATCAGTTTCTGTGCAGTAGGGGTGAAAAACTGAACAGACTCGGGATGAACTCCACTAAGTGTGGCAACAACCTGCTCAGCAGATGCCTCCAACACCTCTTCCATAGCTGGTGCACTAACAAATTCAAACTTGCAGCCTACATCACGTTCAAGGGATCTAACTGTTCTCCGCTGGCTACTGGTGTACAACAGAATGGCATTACCTTGTTTTCCTGCACGCCCAGTACGACCAGAGCGATGTACGAAGGTCTCAGGATCATTGGGAAGCTCATAATGGATAATCTGAATGAAACAGGTAAGATCAAGAAGCCTTTCAATATGTTAAGAACAGATAGCATTTCAGTACAAGATCAAGACATTAAAAAGAACCTTCTAATTCAGATAAAGATTTTACACTTCTCTAAACAGATTCAAGATTGTGAAGAAATAATTAAACAACAAAATTAAAATAAACACATTTATGTCCACGGTTTACACGTTATATCAAATATAAAATTCTAACTCCTGAGTCAGATGAGACAGTGTACAGTGAAAAAGATTGAGGAAACAGTCATATGTAGTGGAAATCATATTAGCAAAAATGGGAAGCCTTAATTTTACTATAGCAAGCACCCAAAACTTAAGACTAGCCAAATCATACTTCAGAATAGGCAATAAAGTTCCAGTCCAATCTAGGGATAAGACATCCCAAAACCCAAACTACTAAACCCTGAATTCCAAAAAAATGATAGCTGGGTCCTGAATCCACAATTGAAACCCCCAATCACCAGCCTAAAATTACTCCAAGTGTTTGCTTTATTATTACTTCACAGCCTTAGTTGGCATTAGATCTAAACTAACAAATAATAAAGCTGGAATTCAAGCAGGTTCACAAACAGAACCAACACCGGAGATCAGATTGCAAAATGTAGACTGCAAAACATCCTTTCGACTTACCAAATCAACATTGGGAATGTCAAGTCCACGAGCTGCAACATCAGTGGCAACAAGCACTGTGAATTTTCCTTGCCGGAAACCATTCAATGTTCTCTCTCTCTGATGCTGAGATATATCACCATGCAGTGCTTCTGACATTATGCTATTTGTTAATGACAATGACACTTCATCAGCATCTCTTTTTGTCTGTGTAAAAACTATAGTCTTCCCACCCTTAGCATAAACCTAAAAGACAAAGGAACAGTAAGTGAAATTATTGACCCCTCACCAAAAAATTTCTTCATAAGTATCCTAAAGCAAATGGTACAATGACACCATGACAGGAAATAATAGCTTATAAAACATCAGAAATAGAAAAATAACTGATTTAATATATTTTAAACTTTAAAGTTACAACAGTCAGATGAGTTAGAGAAAAGAATACATTGCCATAAGTTTGTGTTGAGTGCATAAAATCCAGAAGTTAGATAACTAGGAAGTAATGCATTTGATAATTTTCAGAACAAACAGATAATGAAAATGATGGATTTGTTAACTTGAGTTAACAAAAAATATATTAGATCATCTGTTTTAAATACAATATTGTACTCAACATTCAACAATAACATTTGATCTTTAACGGATACATTTTTTGGTTACCTCAACTAGTAACTGGTAATATTATTTAAAATAATGACTAAACAGAACCCTCAAAATGCAAACTGAAGAGATTAAGAACATCAAGCTAAGATAGAAAAATTTAAATGACAACTTACAGTTACAAGATCAGAAAGAATTGTCCGCTTTGAAGTGGCAGTGGCTGCTATAGCATAAAGTTTTATCCCTTCAGCAAGCTTTTCCTCTTCATCACCAACCTTTTTAAAAGAAAAAGAGAAAGCATTATACTCATGATTATGATTTTCAGATTAAAATCCATCATAATCAAGATTCAATTCTCATCCTACGACAACTTAAACATTAATATGCACATTATGCCTGAATTATTTGATGATAAGGTCAGGAAATGTAAAAGTAATTAAGGCTAATGCTAAATAGAAAGAATTTTAAGATAAAAGAACAGATGCATCTACATGATGATGTAGTCCACAAACATAAATGTTTCCTTTCTTTTCTCTCCAAACACATAATGCGTCCAAAATCAAACAGATAGCAGGTTTGTGAGAAGAAACTTCACCACATCACCACAAACTTCAAGTTACTCAGCACAGATATGAATATGACAACCACCTATTTTGTCACATCTAGTTATATGAGAGTCTAAACCACACTCTGGAAAAGATCAAAAGTCAACTCTCGAACAGCATTAGATAATGTTTTTTATAATTAATTTCAAACCAGCTTGCATAGAACAACACAAACCGCATATGCAGTTATACTGGCCAAAAACACATGCGTATGCAATGCTCTTCATAAAAACATTCTTTGTAGATACAATATTGCTGACACAATCATATGCTGTACTATCTGCTAGCAATGCACACTCTATATAATCAGAGTAGAGAAGCCAAAAGTAACAAAAATTTACCAAATCAATTGTGAGTGGATTGTTCAAATATTTTCTCGCCAACTTCTTCACCCAACTGGGCATGGTAGCAGAGAAAAGCATGCTCTGCCTCTGAGATGGAAGATTCTCCAGAATCATTTCCACATCCTCCTCAAACCCAACAGCAAGCATCTGGTCCGCTTCATCAAGAACCAAATATTGAACCTCACTGAGCTTAAGGCTGTTCCCGTTTATCAAGTCAATTATTCTCCCCGGTGTCCCAACCACCACGTCAACACCGCGCGAAAGCGCACTCTGCTGAGTAACATAAGAAACACCACCGTAAACACAAACACTGCTCAGGTAAGGCGCAGATTCTTTTATCTCCTTCTCCACTTGCTTCGCCAACTCTCTCGTAGGCGCAAGCACCAAAAATCTCGGAAGCCTACCAGACCTCCTGCAACAACGTAACAAATGCATGAACATGACTATGATATATAACTATAGGTTTAATTAAACCTTAATTATTATATTATACATACATGAAGCAAAGTGCAGCACATGAACAAAAACTACCTGTGAGAAGGTGCGTGTTCATCTTCAGTGAGGCCTTTAATAATTGGAATTCCGAACGCTAACGTCTTTCCGGTACCGGTCTTCGCTCGCGCAATGATATCTCTACCTTCTAGTGCAGGTACTAACACCGCTCTCTAAACACACGCGAACAAGAAAAAGAAGCATAAATTGCTGAGGAAGTAACCCTAGCAAGTAGTAACAAGTAAGGAAGAAAAGAGAAACGAACCTGAATGGGGAAAAGTTGAGTAATCCCACGGCTCTGGAGAGACTCAACGAGGCGCGAGGGCAAGTCAAGCTTGGAAATGTCGAGTTCGTCGGGGTTAACGGATTCGGGGGAGGAGGAGTGGGCGAATTCGTCGTCGTTTAGGTCGAAGTCGCGGCCAAGTCCTTTGAAGGCTTCTTCGCTGAGGAGAGAGGAGTTGGGAGTGGCGACGGAGGAGGGGACGAAAGACGGCGTAGGCTTGAGGCCCGGCCCAGTGGAGTGGCGGCGGGCTCGGAGGACGTTGTTGAAGTGAGACTTGGAGTCTAAAGATTGCAACCTAACGGAGGAAGTGGAAGCAGTGATTGGCCTCTGGTATAGTTCGAGAGGGGGTGTTTGGTAAATGGAGGAAACGCCTATGATAGAAGAAGCCATTTTGGAGATGATAGTGGCGAAAGAGGGAGAGAGAGATGATAAGGGCTTTAGCAGAGAGGCCACGTTCTTGGTTCGGAATGTATGGCCCTTCCAACCTCCACCTCGCTCGGTTACACTATAATAGTCTGTGGATTATTCGATATTTTCATATTTTTAAATTCCCCTTATCCAGCGATATTTCCACTCTACTACATTCATATTTTTTAATAGAAACAAACATTCACACTTTCTTAGACACAAAACTTAGAAGAAAGTATCTGCTTTCATTGGTTGAATGTCCCTTCATATTTGGGTAATTTACATTTTTATAACTAAGAATGATGTATAGTCTCTTGGGTGTAAGCGATCATCTCATATGAGTAACGACGATTATATGTTAGGGGATGGTGTGTTTTCACTCCAAACTTGTATGGAAAAAAAGAGTTAACACCTCTGTATAAATTAGAGTTGTCCATGTTCTTTAACAATGCACCAATTCTACTATGAAGTAGTTCCTAAGGATTTGGATTTTATAAATTGGTATTGATAGATAAAATGAACAATTTAAATTGTTTATGCATATGTTGAATATAACAAGCGGATAAAATATATTTCTAAAGCAGTGGAAGAAAAAAATATTAAAAATATCTAATTGAAAAGTTATAAGAGTGAGAATCTCACCCTCAAACCTTGAAAAATTAACTTTATGAGGAAAAATAAGTTGTTTAATTTTATTTTATTTATTGGAATAAGTTGTCTAATATTCATCTAAAAATTGTGATTGACTGACTAGTTGTGTAGACGTAACAAATATTCTATTGGAGGAAATTTGAATCTCTTATCTCTATGAGTTAACATTTTTATTACATATAACATTCACTTACATCAAGAAGATACCTTTTAAAACACGGCGGTTTTAAGAAAGTGAAAGCAATCTTATGTTAATTTTTCTATGGAAAGATTAAATTATGTGTGTGAAATAAATACAAAAAATGTATTACATGAGATGAGATTTGAGATTGTAAGTGAATGAATTTCAATATTGTAATTAAAATGAATGATTATTTTTAAAATTAGTTAAAATAATCTTGACCATTTGTATAATATTGAACGATCAAAATGCATTCATTTCACATTTAAGACTCTCACTTAATAAATGTCTTATACACATGAAAAAGAACTGAATTTGTTACTACAAGCAATACATTAATAATCGATAAGTATTCATAATATTACTATTAATTTTTTTATAGTAAATAATTTTTTTTTGTCTCTAAAAAATGTAAAAAGTTAAACATAAACAAATTTGTCTCATTGTTAACTTTTGTCTATTAACATTAGGGAATTTGTTTATATGGCAAATAAAGATAAAAATGTCATATAATAATTACTCACGTAATATTCATTGGTTGACACTAAGGTGAAGATTTAGGAACGAAAATGTCAGCATAATTTTTTGCCTTTATTGAAAGTCTAATGGTCAAAAGAAAAAAGAAGAAGTGATAAAAAAAATCCTTATAACAAATTAGTCTTTATATCCATATAAACAATTCTTTCATTATATTTCTGTTACTGCGTATTACATAGACAAATTAATTAACTTTAACATAATAACATATTTATCTCACTTTTTACATTTTTTGAGATTAATCTTTACATTTCCATCTTTTAAGGACATATTTATCTATATTATACATTTTAAGAAGAAAAATAACTATTTTTTTATTTAACTAGTAGTCTAGTCTAAGTCTAATGGAACAACATTAGTTGATGAAGTTTCTTACAGCGTGTAATGCACGCTTGGCGTGGGTGCGGCAGGCCAGTTGGTTTGGGAAGAATAGTATGTAAAAACTGAAAAGCCAAAAATCACATTATTATTAGCGTAAAATAGCTGTTATTATCAGATTTCAATTTTGATTTTCCTTGGCAGCAAAGCCAGCCATTATTGTGCCAGTGAAGCATTCATTCATTCATCTTCTAAAACTTTGATCGTTTCGTGGATCTTCTGATTCTTCGATTTCGATTCTGGTTAGGGTTTACGGTTATCTGAAGGGAAGAGAAGTTTGCCCAGAATGGGGATTCTGGTTCCGCTTTTCTTCCACGTCGTCGCTTTCATTTGCACCGTTGCAGCTATCGCTTTGGCCGTTCTTCACATTTACAGGCACCTTCTCAATTACACCGAGCCCACTTATCAGCGTTACATCGTTCGGATTATTTTCATGGTCCCGGTCAGTCACTCACTTCTTCAATTCGTCTACTAAATTTATTTTTCTCTCTCACTTGCCCCAATTAGTGTCTCTTACTTGTTTTAATTTTCATTTACAGGTTTATGCACTAATGTCATTCTTGTCCCTTGTAATACCTGAGAGTTCAATCTATTTTAATTCCATTCGGGAAGTGTAAGTTCATCTGTCTTTTCTCTATTTGGTTGTTGCTGATGTTTAGTCCTTTTTTTTTGTATATTTTGGTTTTGATTTGTGTCATTAATTGTTACCAGTGATATATGAATTACATATTGTTAATCGTGACATGCAAAGCCTCAGAAGTAGTTCTCGTCTTTCCATTCAGAAACCCCTTTGGAGTTTTGCTATATCGAACTATCCCATCTGGTACCCTACTCTAGATAGAGTCCAAAATCCAATTTCCTTGGATAGAAAAATGTGTGTAATCCTTCAAATAGATTGATCTATCCTTGGAGCATATCTGAAAACATGTCATTGGGGTACTTAAATTTTTACCTTGTTGGTCAGTAACTTCCAAGAGAGATATGGGAAAAATGGGTAAAGGCTGTTTGTGATTGCAAAGTACCTACTAAGCTCAAAGGCAAGCTTTATTGTATTGCCATACAGCTATTCTCTGGTACTGATGGTAAATGTTTGGCTTTTAAAGGGAAAACAAGAATAAAGGTGAGCGTAGCATTAGTGAGAATGTTAAAATGAATGTGTGGCCACACAAGAAAGGACATGATAAAAAATGTTTACATACAAGGAGATATTGGTGTAGCACTGGCTAAGGTGGTTTGGACACATACAAAGAAGACCACTAGAAGCACTAATGAGGAGAGTAGATTGGTCTTGTGAAAAGGGGGAGAGAATATTGGGAGAAGTTAAGAGCGATCTTATGGTAAATAATACCTCTGAAATTTGGTCTTTAACTGAACCTAATTACAGTTTGTGTTTCATGTAGCCAACCTCACCTGGTGGCTAGTGGTATAATAAGGCTTCTGCTTTCGTCAGTAACTTCAGTAACTTCCAAACAATGCTTAAGTAACATTCTTCTATTGTTGATGTGACTGAGGTGTTATAGGTGGTTGCCACCACTGCTGCAGGCTGCTGCAGTGCTTACATATGCAGTCACAAGAGTGGGAAGGCAATACCCACTCCCCCGTTTTTTCTATTTAGTGTGGTTTTATTCTCTTGTACATTCTTTAGTGTACTAGCCTACTACATTTTAGTTTTGAAATTTAAGTTCACCTTGCAAATTTTTGTTGTACGTTCAAAAATTATAATGAATTTTGCTGATCTATGTTTATTAGACTGGTACAATTTCTTAATTGATTTCTCGTCCACTGTTTCAGCTATGAAGCTTGGGTCATTTATAATTTTCTGTCACTGTGTCTGGCATGGGTTGGTGGTCCTGGAGCAGTTGTAATAAGTTTGAGTGGTCGAGTTCTGAAGCCATCATTTTGTCTGATGACTTGTTGCTTTCCTCCTATACCGCTGGATGGGTGGGTTTGTATCTGATTTATATTTTTGGATTAAAAACTTTTGTGCCTGAAGATAGTTATGTATTCCTTGAAAACTATCCCTTGATTTTTCTCTATGGAGGTTTTTTTTTTTTTTTTTTAAATTACCTAACTTTTTGTTAGTTGAAAGAACTAGGATGATGCATTTGCCACACAATATGGAGATTTATTTTTATGGATTATTGGAAAACGACCTAGACATCCTGGAGATGCAATGGATTTTAGTAGAGACTTCTAACATGGAGGCATGACATTATATCATAATTTATATTCATCTCTCATTTCCAGAACTTCTATTTCAGGCGTTTCATACGTAAATGCAAGCAAGGATGTCTGCAGTTTGTGATTTTGAAGCCTATTTTAGTTGTTGTTACACTTATACTTTACGCAAAGGGGAAGTATAAGGATGGAAATTTCAATCCAAAGCAGTCATACTTGTATCTTACGATAATTTATACGATCTCGTATACAATGGCACTCTATGTGCTTGCTTTGTTTTATGTGGCATGCAAGGATCTGCTTCAACCATTCAATCCAGTTCCTAAGTTTATTATAATAAAATCTGTTGTATTCTTGACTTATTGGCAGGTAATTTTATTCCTCATTCATTTTTATGGTCTATTATTTTCTTTTATTTTCAACTATACGTTGTTGCTGGTTGTAAGGTAATGTAGGAAGAACAGAAAAAAGAGTGACATTTTTTGGGTACATGAAGAGTGGAAGTTATATTTCTGTTATCTTGTATTCTTGTAACCATGAGAAAGGATGTCAGTGTCATGTAAGAAGAGGATGCCCTATTTGGTCTTGAGATGAGCTGTAATTTGTTTGGAGCATATATTTTTTAGCCTCCATCTCTTTAAAAGAAGGAAAATAAGAATGTTGCATCTTAAATCCTGGGATATAAAATAATATTTCTTTAGGGAACAGACATTGGATATACACTGGATTTGTAACATCTTTGCTAGTTTATGTACTAGAAGTTGGATTTGGTGTGAGTTTTCTTCTCATACACCAACATAGTTTAAATTTTAGGATTTGATTTGTTTGTGAAAGTCATCAGTCACCTATAATTTTCATCTTCCCTCCTGTTGTCTTTGTTTCTCTAGTTTTTATATTTTCCTTATTTTACTTAATGGTATAAAATTTTTTGAGGCCACTGTTAAGGGAATAGTAATTAGAAAAGTAATAAAAAAAAAAAAGAAGAAATGAAACTCATGTACCATGCATGTGTTACGACATTCATTTAATATATTGCCAAGTTTAATAGCTTCATCTTATATTATATTTATTGAATGCACAAAGTTTGTGGCGTTATGGGATTATTTAGAATTTGAAGATGGCTATGTTATTTTGGTGTTGCTTGGTTCGGCTGTTTTTTTCTTTTCACTTTTGAAGTTTGAAGAAGGGTGACATTTTTTTTATTCATTTCTTAGGGGGTGTTATTCTTCCTTGCTGCAAAGTCAGGATTCATTGAGGATGCGGATGAAGCTGCCTTACTTCAAAATTTTATCATTTGTGTTGAGATGCTTGTTGCTGCTGTAGGCCTCTTTTACGCATTTCCTTACAAAGAATATGCCGGTGCTAATATAGGTGGATCCCGTGGTTTGACAGCTAGCCTTGGGCATGCTTTGAAGTTAAACGATTTTTACCATGATACAGTCCACCAGGTGAGTCTCACTTTGTATGTTCTCTCTGTGGTTTATGGACAGTGTTAACATAGCATTTGCATCAGCCTCAATGCCTGGCATTGAAAATGTTATGCTGCAGTGCATTTTTGGTATCCTGGGTTCTAGTTGAAATTTCTGACTCTTCTTTGCTTGGTATTTTCTCTGCTGATAATCTGATACCACTTTAACTTGTGGCAGTTTGCACCAACGTATCACGAATATGTTCTCTATAATCACAGCGAAGGTGAGGAGGGAACTAAGAAGTACAGGTCACGAACTTTTGTTCCAATTGGCTCAGAGATGGATTCTGCGAGAAGAAATAAACATATGTCTGGAAACAAGTTAGATGACATACAGCTCTCAAGTTTGTCTTCTTCTACCAGTAGCACTCCCTCAAATTCTGGTTCCATGCCTGATGCTTCAAATTCTGATGCAACGAATTCTTCCTTGCTTGTGGATATGTCCAATTCTGTTTCGGAACCATACGACTTGACCTTCATTGACTTGGATGTATCCAGTTACCCTGAAGAAGTTCCTGCAGCTGATAAAGCTGGTGGTAGGTGACCATGAGGAATATTCAGAGCTAGGTTTGATGGGATAAATGTTATCGCTTGAGGAGATTAAAGGGGTATCCGACATATTTTCTGTGCTTGGAAAGCACTATGATTGTGGTTTCTTAAAACCTGGTAAAGGAATTAAGCAGATCATGTGGGAACATACATTTGGGTAAACTACCTTAAGCGTCTAGTCGGCCTCACTCCAAAAAGCAAAATAGTTCTTGATATTGGTCTCTGTCTCCAATTTTTGTGTGTCCTGTGTGTAAACTGTAGATACAGAACTTGTTGACATGCCTCAGTTCAAACATGGAAGATACTAAAAAAATTGATTTAGAATTAATTGATTCTTTTCTCCCATGCACCTTTTTGATACCTGTTCTTGTCGGTTTCAATGTTTATAGCAATGCCATTGTCGTTATTTACACAATTTTTGGAATCTGGTTATATTTATTGTGTTTGATACTAATTTGAGTAAATTGTCTGTGACGACAAATTTTAACGGAGGAGTTGACGAGTCCCAAACGGTTTAGTATTTCAAATTCTACGTTTTCCTTAATTCTAATTCATTTGTTAGTTTCTTAATCTTATACTACATCTATTGAAGTCTAATGAAAATAAAATCAGCTGACGTAACCAAAAAAATTAAAAGAAAAGTATAGAGTAAAACGATGTTTTCTAAATTTGAAAGAAAGTGCAGAATGAACCTACCCTTTTTATGAGACAAGAAATTAAGGATTAATAATCTCACTCTGCGAAGATATCACAAATTGAAGTCATAAGGAACTCACAATCCTAACAAAGAGAGGCTCAAGAGATTTTCTTTTCCTCAATTGGCAATTTTACTATTTTAGAACTTTAGAAATATATACAAATAAAAAGATAAGATTTGGAAATCCTTATTTAAATTTGATTTGGATGAGTAGTAAAGATGTCACTTCCAAATTTAGATCCCAATTTATTTTCGAAATTCAATCCATTGAATTAATTTGATAAAAGATAAGATATTTTTAATCATAATTACTTAAATCTTGCATTTAAAGTCTATTTTTGGCCAACGCTACATGGCATATGTTAAAAAGTTGGACTCAACTTCTTAGTTGAGTTATGTAGCGTTAGACAATTAGCACTAGAGTCAATTTAGTATTCACTTTCACGTTTGACCGACGCTAAAACACGAATTTCTTGTATTGTTATATCATGACTACTTCTCTCGTTCAAAGTTCACACTTTCCAAATGAAATGTTAATGTTCGAACTCCAACAAGATACTATAAAATCCTCTATCTTTGTTTTAATTTGAGTAACTTTTGTTATGATACCAAATTTTAACATAGATGTCGACAAGTACCAAATAGTTGCCTTCATATTACACATTACACATTCTACCTTTTCCGTAACTCGTTGGCATCTTCATCTTATATTATTAACTGTTGAAGTCTAAATTAAAAAAACAAAAACAAAAAATCATCTGATGAAATAAAATATGTAACAGAGAAAATTGTTCTTTTCTAAATTTGAAGAAGGTGCTGATTAATATTGCAGATCCACGTACGAATGTTTAAACTTGCAGTTAATGTAGAAAGATGCCAAATCAAAGAGTTGGTTGCACCTATCCAAGTTATTAGGCCCTATGTTGATTGTTAGAAGTTAGAACCCAAGCGAACTGAACTCGAATTTTCTTATCTAACTCTTTCAACAAACACAAACAGTGTTATATTGCTATGTTGCATATCATGCTGATTTTACTTCTATTCACGAATCATACGGGCAAAACTCATCACCCTCTGATTGGCAAGGAAACTCGATTGTTTATCTAATTCTTTGAACAAGTATGCAAAAAACAAGGCTACCTTAGTCCAATTTCTTATGCGACTTGAATTGCTCATATTTCCAATTCATAAAGCCAATTATTATTATTAATAATGTTATTATTCCTGTATAGTAACGTAGAGATCATCATGTTATCAAAAGTGTTTTATGGATCTGTTTGGGTAAGCTTATCTAAAAGCACTTATAAAAGAAAAAAATAAGAGCAAAAAGATGAGATGAACTTCTCCATAAGTAAAAATAAGTTCTTCATTAGCTAATTTGTAGAAGCTCACCGATGTAGCTTCTTTAAAAGATGAGATGACATCTACAAATTAACTAATGCAAAACTTATTTTTACTTATGGAAAAGCTCATTTCATTTTTTTCTCCTTATTTTTCTCTTCTAAAAGTGCTTCTAGAGAACATCCAAACAGGCCATAGCCATTTATTTGGGTTCCATCAGGTACTCTGTACCGCTGTTGTAACTTGTGTGCAAAGATTAGTAGCCTTTCTTGCATTTATTGTTACACGCCAAGAGATACGCTTTAGACCGTGACCAACATTACAAAAGCTTTTTCCCCTTTGATTATATATTGTGATTATGTAAACTTTTTTTGACGTATAGCATTTTTTTTTCTCTCTTATTAAATATATAATGGGATAGTTTTACCTTTAATCGTCTTTAAATTTAAAAATAACTTTTTAAGAAATCGTATTTAAATATTATATTCTATCAAATTTTAGTTACTATACAATCCATTTTTATCTCTTGACTTTTTAAAATTATAAAATCAATAATATTTTTTTAAAAAAGAATCTTATCTTTTATCTTTTAAAATTATAAAATTAATTTTTCTTTTTTTTTTCCAAGTGTCATTAGACTGACGTAAATTATTATAATTTCCAAATATATATTATCAATTTATGAATATTTTGTATACAAGTTGATGATATATATAGTTTTATGAATATTCTGTATACGATTAATTAATTTAGATTTTAGCATACTAAATGAAACAAACTTAAGTGTGACAGTAATAAAAAAGTCGTAAGACAAGAACCTTATCCAAGGATCCAGGTGTTAAAGTGCTTACTCTTTTACAACATCAAAGAAAAGGACCTGTCTTTAGCTATTGCGGCGGCACAGAGGTTGGCTCGCGAAGCAAGCAACAACAACAACAAGGTGCGTCGAATTTCTACATTTCAGAGTTCAGACCCCCTTTCTTTCTATGTTATGTCACAAACGAAACCCTTTCTTCTTTCTCCTATTTAACTGTTACAATTCATATTTTGTTCTATCTTTCTTTTCTGTTTTAACTTTTCAGAAGCAACTTTTGATTCGTAATAATCAAAAGGGTAGCCTTAACATGAATCCGTTATTTAGGAGTGAGTCTTTTGTGCCTGAGGCTGAACACAGTTACACTATTATGGAGAAGAGGCAATTGTTCCTGAGAAGCTATCAGTTCTGTAGAAAGAAGAGCCTCAAAGAGAGAGTGAAAGGGTCTTTGGTTCGTGTAAAGAAGGTTCTGTGGCTGAGGCTAGGATCTGCTAAGAAACTCAGAAGGTTGGTTTTTTCCAAAATCAGAATCAAATGCGGCTTCTATTACCGGAGGAGAAGGTTTTCTCGCCTTCTCAGTGTCCATAACCGCAAAATTGACTCTTCCTCCTCTTGTTTATGCTAGCTAGGACCACCACTCATACTCATGCCAATTAATTCAGGAAAAAACAAGAAAAATGATATTTAGTTATTTATCACTTTTTATTTCATTATTCATCAGTTACTTACTATTTGTGATTCTTTATTTCTACTTAATTATTACAAAGACAAATTGGAAATTGGAACTAGGAAATATATGTACAGCATATATTGTTATTCTCAGAATGGTACCTCTGTCTCTTCTCTTCCTTTTAAATCATGCAAGAAAAACAAGATATGTCTTTTAACAGTTAACAGGCCATGTTCCCTGGGAACGATAACTTGTAACGATATATTTTTGTTATTCATATATACGAAGAACCTTAAAATATTGCGAGGCCTTCTTTGCTTTCTTAAAATACGTAATGTCTATCTATATATAGGTACTTGATTTGTTATTTGATAGTCGATATTATGCGTATAAAGTTAGAGGTATATTATTCTTATGCTAAGCGTAAGGCTTCTTGGTTCAAAATTTAAATTAACAGTATGAACCAAAGAACAAAAAGTTCAAAAGCATTGAAAGTTGCTTGATTTTCTATTTTTCCCAAGTTTGTGGCTTCCATATTTGCCACTAAATGGTGAGAACTCAGAAGCAACACCCATATGTCCATACATACTTTTCTTTTTCAGTATGGGTGAGAACTAATTAAGTGCCATAATTTTAAATAGTACCATTATTATCATCACTACTTTTCAGTTGCTAATGTGTAAGGGGCTTCTTCCCCTATGTTTGATTCAGAATTCAAGACTCACGGGTTGGTCTGTGTTTGGTGGTTGCTACTGTCACTATTTTATTTATGAATATGGTAAAATGTTCGACTTCTTTGTGGTCCTATTTACTTACGGCATAATTATAGTGTACATCACCAAATAAAGCTTTTCCGTCATAGGCAAATAAATTTTCAACAACCTGATTTCATTATAGAACACTAGAAGTAATTTACTCAAAGTACTAGTACTACATCTGCAAATAAAGCTTTTTCTGTCATAGCCAAATAAATTTTCAGCAACCTGATTTTATTATAGAATATTGATATTAATAATAATAATAACAAGACCTACCTTTTGGAGCAGATAAATCATTAGATAGACACCATGTATCTAAATTACTAGATATACCTATTTTTAAAAGATTTAAATTATTATTGGATAGTATGTGTAAAAAAAAAAAACATTTTAGAAATCGTGCACTTTTTTTATCATAATTCCTGTAACTTTGTACCTGTGAAATTAATATTGACTTTTCTAGTCAAGAATTAATAAAGACTAATTTCTTGAGATATTAATATCAATTTAAAAGATTAATCTCTTTCAACATCTGATGGGTCAATAATACTGTTTAGATTTGTTTATAATTAAGGCTGACAAATTGAAGCATCTCATTTGAAACGCACCCATGGGATAAAAATTCACAAAAAATTGCCAATATATTTATTTTGTACAGCTCATGAACTCAGCACTAAGTTGACAATAGCAGTAAATAAAATATGAAACCGATAGATATGAAGCATGCATTTCTTCTACTAAAAGAAAATCAGCGCTAGGGAAAAAAGTTGCATAAGGAAAGAAACAAGCACAACCACACAATGGTCGTAGTACTAACTTGTAATTAATTTGCGCAAGATTTTCTTTTCCTTTTTCTTTTCGGCTTGCTCTTATGTGCGTCCTAATTAATTAGCACAGTAGTATGTTATAAAGTAGGGTTTTATTATTGTTTAAATTAATGTTAAGAAGTGTTAAGAAATGTCAACGGCTTTCGCATTATGTTGCCAACGGTAACATAGATGCCAAGCAAACGGAACATGCAATTTATTTCAGATCAGATTATAGACCTAGTTGATCCTGATCGAAGGTCAATTAATGAATAGTCATTAACGGGTAAAATTTCCTCTGTCAGACTAACATGAAATAACGTGCAAGCAATTGCAGATAAGCAAAACAAACACAAATGAAAACAAGTTAATGAAGCAATGAGATATATAAGGTTGATTAGGAAGTTGGAAAATGGTGAATGGAAAAGGGAGAAGGAAGATCTTGTGGGTTTGAATCCCATATTTTTAATAAAACTAATATTTATTGATAAAAAAAAGTTAATGAAACAAAAACTTGTCTGATTTTGCTGCTGCAAGTTACTTGTGGATGTTCTTTTCCAGAATCTAAATATGGTGAGTGTTTTTCAATTGTGATGAAAATTAATTACATGTTTGAGAATTTGATTATGGGAAGAAATATATATATTTTTTCTCAAAGTCTTTTCAAAAGATTGATTTTTGTTTTTCAAAATAAAACTGAATCGAATATGTACCTATGGAACAAAATGAGAGAAATTGAGCATGGAAATATGGAGATTTTTTATTTTCATAATTTTTAAGGTTAAAATTTATCAATTATTAGGCATCTGAAAACACGTTCAGATTAAGTATTGTTTTGTGGTGGTTTTTTACATCTATTATAACATTAATTGTAAATTGATTCTAAACTAAACTACGAAGGGATAAAATTGACTCAAATCTAAAATATAGAATACTAAATTGTTTTTTTTAAAAAGATATGATACTAAATCAAAATCTAAAAAATAAGATAAAGTATGCAATATATAATTTAGCCATTGTTAAATGATTGCGTTGCAGTCACATATACAGTTGACCCTTGATAGTTCCATACTTCTATGGCTTTGATTATATAGATTATTAGATCTGGGCATTAGGGCATATACTTGTGAAGTTGGATCGTGGGATAAAACAAATGGAAATTATTTGCCAGTGTTATGGGATCCAATCTCCATGAAACAATTATTTCCTCTTTATCATAAATTTACTAGTAGATGTAGACCCATCGCATATATAGCACACTAATTTACGCTACACTCATAGCAAAGTTTCAAATGTACTATGCAGGAGAATAGCATATATACACTATAAGCCTAATATTCGTAGCTTTACACATGGGTTTGGTGGGAATAAATAATTTTGAAAGGCCAATCAGCGTGTTCAAAACTAAGGTGATAATTAGGTTGCTGGCAATTGCACTACGTACAATTGAGGCAATTGAGGATGAAGAGATGCACCTCCTCATTTCAATAAAATCATTAGTATTTGTCTTAAAATATTATATTTTATATCCCATAATTTTATATTTTGTATTCTCTGATTTTATATATTTGAATCTCTTTACCAGTTCATATGTAAGAGTAAGTAAATGCACCATTTTATTTTAATAAAATGTAAAAAAATATCATATTTTGCACCCCATAATTTTATATTTTGAACCCCTTAATTTTATATATTTAAAACTCCTTACCAGTTCATATGTAAGAATAAATAAATACACCCTCTTATTTTAATAAAATACAAATATTTATTTTAAAACTTCATATTTTATTCCTCTTATCTTCGTATTTGAATTTAACTATTTCATATAATAATGATAATTATCAATTTTTATTTTTTAAATAAATTACTTCCACTGGTCTAAGATCCTAGATTCGCCACTGAGCCTAAGCGCTATGGGTTATGATTTATGATTTATGAATAGCCCTTTTGTCATGTTCGTACTAATGCTGGGGTATTTGGGCCAAGGATCCAAGACTTAAAGGTGGCAAATTCTATTTTGGTTTCCAAGTTTGGCTTCCTGCACTTTTCAAGTTGATTCCTCCATCATGTAAATCAAAATTTGTAATCAATTTGGATTTAATCATTTCGAAAGTAAAAAAAGAATACATAAAGCATCTTGAAGGTACAGAAAACAACAACCTATATAACTTCAGCCATGGTAAACCGAAAACATCCTTTCGAGTCAGTCCAACTAAAAACTTGGTGAATTGGTCTAGTTTTTATTTATTTATATAAATTGCTGAATTATTTTTCAGAAAAAAAAACTGGTTAAAAAAACTAGAAAATTGGTCAAAACTGGTAAAACTGACAAATATTGGTATAAACCAGTTTGTGATGGATCGATAAAAATTATAAAAATGCCAAAAGCAATGTGTGGAAAGCTTTACCCGAAATGCTAGTTGCATTGAGTCTGACTTGAGCGCAAACACACTCATAGACTTGAAGCAGGTCATGGACTAAATTCAAGTAAGGTCCATCTAAAAAAATATTACTACCAAATACCAATACATTCTCTAATATATTTTTTCTAACATAAACTTTATTATTTGTTAAAATTTATTAAAAGGTATAAAATTAGGAGTGATACTCATTCTCATTAAATATGAAGTGAAATTCAGAAAATTTTATAATTTTATAATAAATTTTGATTAATTAACAAAAAGTGTGATCAAATGAAGGTGTTAAAATAATATGGTGTTTGCAAGTCTAAAAATTAATAGCCCACTTTCACAGTATGGTGCCAGGCAACAGCTTAACCATTCTAAAATTTTGTAAAATAAATAATTAAGAAGTAAAAGGCTGGTTAAGTTAGTCAAAGAAAAAGATTTGCAACTTGGACTAAACACGTAATACATACTATTATATATTCTTAGGCGATAAAAGGACAAATTAGAGGAACAGTTAATATGCTTGATTTTGTGAAAAAATCATTAAACAAAGCTAGAAATGATTAACTATCTGTTAGCAACTAAATATCATAGCCACATACATTCCACAGTTAAGCAAATGATTAGCTTTAGCTTATATTTTTAACGGGCACATCAATCATTGCACATGCACCAAATATTCCTTCAACCATGCCACCAACTAATTTGGATTACTAGCCACATATATTTAACTGAAAAACTTAACAGACCTCTGAAGTGGCAACGTTTCTGTAGCCATGTGTTAAAAAGATTTAAAAATGAGGTAACATTGTCTCTATCTGCCTCAAGGAAGAATAAGTGTGTTGAAGTTTGAAGGCACATCCATGTGTTATATAAGGTATCTAATCTAGCTATAGTTGATCATGCCATCATCATCAATCTCTGTGTATGTTTGAATTGAAGGAGCTTTAGGTTCACATACATATAATCCCCATACACTAATATCTCTTATCTCCTATCTGTTCTTGTTGATTTTGGCCACAATAATGCTGAAGATGATCAGTTTTCAATATTTGGCTACCAAACGCATGAGATGTGGCTATGAGAAGCTAACAAGTTCGAGTCAAAAGATGATGAGGGATGGAAGAAGCTGTTGGGTGAAGTCTTTGAATGGAAGATTACGTGGCCTTAGGTTGTCACGGTCTAGGAAACTTTCCTTGGGAATTGTGGTGTTGTCGAGCAGAATTGTAAGACTGTACAGTGAGGTTGTCAACCAAATGATGAACATGGAAAACAAGTATCCTGCTATAGCTCTCACCACTCAATGGGGCCTTCCCGTTCTCTCTCATTCCTCACACGTGTGCCGAAGGAGGGTCTTCCCTCTTGACAGAAAAGTCACTTTCTGTTAGCAACTTCTATAATGTTTTGGCTCATAGAGTCACAGTTAATCTGTTTGTATTCTATAGTGAATTCAATTAAATATATGCAATCAGCTTCATGCATATATTATTATCAATTATTACTCTATAAATTTGCTGAAAAGCATTATGATAGCCAAATTTTAATTAAAAAAATATTATAATTAAAGTAATCAAAATAGTTTAATTTCTATTCAACGAAAATATATATGAGGTTAGAACATAAAACACCTGAATTCTGGTACGGAATCACTTATATTGTATAGCAGTATCCAGTATGAATACCTCAAGGATACATGGCCAATTTTGAAGTATATGTGCATCTGACGGTACTTATTCCTAACCTTGAATCTTCCCTCGAGTTTATTGACAATGTTATACTTTTCAACTTTCATAGTAGTATTAAAATATTCAATGTTGTTTTCTGAGTTATTTTTTCGCTTGAATGTTAATTCTGTTCTGTTGATACATCTTAACTAAATCCATACTCGTGCTTTGAGTAAAATAGTTAGATTAACATCTTTAGGATGCAGAACATGCTTTTTTTCTCTCTACAAATAATCTATTTAGTATTTTATCTTTTTTTTATTTAATTTGATCTTTTATTTTTTAGAAAGTTTATTTTGATTCTCTATGTTTTAAAAAATATCAAAATGGTCCTTCCATCTATTTTGAACTATCAACGTTACTAATTTTAAAAATTGATAGCTAAAAATCATCGCAAAATATATCTTTTTTTCTTTTCATCTTTCCCATCTTCTTCTGTCTCCTTCGTCCTCTCGATTCTTCACTAGACAACACACCGCCAACAAAGGTTCTATAAGTTTATGTGTATTGGATCTAAGCGCATCGTCTTCAACTTCGTTCTTGTCGTTGACAAACCCTTCTCCAGTGTAGTGTTTCAATGCATTGTCTTCAAGTCTGTCCTCGCCGGCAGCCCCTTCTTTGTTGAATGCTCCAGCGCATTGTTCTCAATTAGATCTGATTCAGATATGAAATTTGGGAGGTTGTCCTCATGATCTTTATTGTCTAGTGAAGAATCAAGAGGAGGAAGGAAAAGGGAGAAGAAGAGGAGAAAGATGAAGAAAAAAATGATACATTTTGTGACCGTTTTTAGTTGTTAATTTTAAAATCATTAAATGTATTAGTTAAAAATAGATGAAATGACCATTTTTGTCCTTTTTTTAAAACCTAAACAACCAAAATAAACATTTTAAAATATAAAAAACTAAATTGAAAAAGAAAAAAAGATTTGGCCTTTTTGTTTTAAATGCCAACAGAAATCTTATTAACACCAACTTATAGCACAAGATTTGCATAATCAGGTTTCGATAAAAAAAGTTACAAAACAGCCAAAGCTGCGAACACAAGGAAAACAGCAGCTAGCAATAGCTTTCAAAGTGAAACACAACTCCAGCCTCTATACATGTAATACAAAATAAGCTGAGCAAAAATTACACTTTCTAATAAAATCACAACAATTCAATTAATATCATGAACCAGGCCTGACTCTGAACTTTCTTGTCTGTTCTGTTTTAAAATGTATTTGGCGAGAATCACTTTTCCACGAGCATCATTTTAATCAAGGAAAATTTGAAATAACAGCGAAACCATCATTTTCTGAAGAAAAATTAGTCACGAACTAAAAGTAAAAGGTTCTTCTATAATTAATTAGTTCTTAATTTTCACGTTCCATTGAGAGTGTAGACCATGATATGTTATTATTTAAGCAGCAGAAGACGCACATAATCTAGGACAAATAAAAAAATCGGAGCTCACATAACAATGTGGAGAAATTTTGTGTTGCGTGAAGGAAATAGAGTAACAGAACATACACTGAAAGTAGCTAACTTTACAATCACTTTTTTTCTGGACACTAAGAAATTAATTGCTGTTATTAATTGGGTGTGGGAAGCTACAAAAAAAGAAGCATGGACTACCTACAACAGCTACTGTGTTCACTGACACATTACTCTTTTACAGCGATGGTTCAATTATAACGAGTATATAATTTTTTGCCAACCTAGTATGTATTCATCACAAATCATGTACACGTACGATTAAGTCCAAATTCCTTGCATGTCTTTGGAAGTGGGAACTGATAAATTAATTAATACTAGAAAATATACATAGAATAGTATAGCTGAGTTGTTTTTCAATTGAAATTGACATGTTATCTTGCGGTAACTTAAATTGAGAGCAATTAGTGAAGTAAAATATTAATTTCAGTTGTAGAATAACACCGACAATAATTATGTCATTGAAATTTTGTTCTCATGCCCATTTCAAAACTCTTTCACTAAAAAAAAGATATTAGAAAATTAAGTAAAAAAATCATTAGTTTTTTTACTTAAAATCTTTAAATATTACTTTTACCCAAATATTTGGGGAGCTTATCATGGAATTACTGACTTAGGATGTGAAATAATTTTAAAGTTTTATAAGTAAAAAATAGTAGAAAATTAATTAAATTTAAAAGATTTTATAAAATTTGAGATTATATATTTGCAATAGATGTGAAAACTTTATTGATAAATAATCTATAAATATCTCTATAAGTATTTTTTAACCTTTGAGACCTGTTGGGTCCCTCATGACTTTCAAGAATCCAACTCGCATAAACTTTTTCTTTTATCTAAAAAAAAAAGAGTTGTTAAACTAAAGGGGCTAGGGATTAAGTATCATAACTGCATTTTCAAAACAAAAGAAACATATATTGGGGCTTCCTTGTGTGGAGGAGCTAGTTGCCAGTTGGGCCTCGTGGCTTCCTTACGACACAAGCCCATAAATTTCATAGCAGTGGTTTTGTTTTATAAGGAAAGAGTGACTTTGCTAAGCTATGCCTATGGCGGTGGTCATGGCCGTTGTTGTCCCTCACGCACTTATGCTTTTGTAAATCACCGCAATCGCCTCTGTTACAGGTTTTGCTCTTCTTTATTCACCTTATCAATAAAATTGATTATTTCTTTGCCCCTGTTTTATGTTCACTCTTCAATCCATTAACCTTACAACGCACAATGTACTAGTGTTGCTCTTCTAGTTTCAGACTCGCACTCTATGCATTAATTCTAGTCGTGCCCACTACTTTTTCACCTACGGCTCCATCATATTGCATTCTATTACAAACAATTTTCTCTATTATTAGACTACAAGCTGTAGAAAAAGAAAAAAAAAGCCGGAAAATAATATGATAGGTAATTGGCGGATTACGTAATTGGATATCTTTTCGTTAGAATTTTGATTCGTGGTTAGGTATCCGTGAATCTATCCATTAAACATATAAAGGGTAGTTTTTTTAAAAATAATAATTTTCTTATGGATCAATACTTCGATTAATTCAACTCAAAATCAATCTGTTCATCCACTTGCTACCCTTAGTTTTGGATTTGTCGTAGGAGCCATTGAGCTCTCACCCCCAAGCATCAGCTCTCATGCCCCTGTCAAGTTGTTGATTTCCTAAGTCAAGTGAGAAACTGAAATTTTTAGTTACTTGAAAAATCTGGCGGCCAGATGATCCTCATCATAACACTTTTGTGAGCTAGAACTTGAGAGGCCAGATGATGTCGTAAACTAATACAATCTGAAATGTTGTTGTAATTTTTGCCGTTATTGCTGACATATATATAAATCCATCATTGATGAGCTTCTAACTACTTCCGTCACCTTCCCTGTCTATTGTTTTATGAATAATTTGCATTAAGCCTAATTTTGCAGTTATATACTTATGAATGGCGTGGCGTGAGCTTGGAAAGAAGGTGAGTTGACTTTTATATGCATATGCCATATGTTCTTTTCATTGCAAATTTGTATCAAATATGATAATTATCCAGCTTGCAGGTGATTGAACTTTTCCTATAAAAATTATTATGTCATGTAGCTCATTCAGTTGCTGATAATGTTCTTTATGTTATCCAAATGCAGAGAATATATATGAATTTTACTAGAGTGTTGACGACAACACCATTTAGGCATGCAGCAGGATCAAATTTTGCATCCATCTTTATTGTGCAATCTGTTTGTGCATCAGCAAGATGTGTGCCGGGTAATTGACATGCTTTGTGCTTTTAATATTGTATTTGGTGCTCTTATTATATATTACATACTCAGCCACTCACAAATTCTTTTAACTACATTATGCAGATTTCACCAACCAATCATCTCCGGGAGTGGCTGGTTTTGACAGGGAGACTAAAGAATGTGGAATACGGTAAAATAATATTCAATTTTTAAGTTTCAAAATGAACCATTAATAGCATTACAGTTTAGGGATATTAGGATGATAACAAAATATGGCCTATGCATAGTGGATATGAATAGTACTGGACTTTTATGTAAAAGTTGCTTAAGTAAAAAAAGAAAAGGCATAGAGATAAGGTGTTTTGGTTACATTTGTAGGTGCTTCCATGCTAGTTCGCCAGTCTGGGCAAGAAGTGATGGACCATTAGGTTTGCAGACCCCAAAGAGGGTATATGTGAAAAGGGGTGGTAGAAACCAGCTACCTGTTGGAGCTCCTTATGCCTGTCGTAATGTCCCAGCTACCAAATCTAATCCTGATAAAACAATAGAAATATTTGAAGGCATGACCCTTGTTGAACTGGCAAAGCGCACCGGAAGATCAGTATCTTCTTTGCAGGATATCCTCACTAATGTTGGCGAAAAGTTTCAATCAGAGTTTGAGCTTCTGAGCATGGATATTGCTGAACTTGTCGCAATGGTATTTCCCCCGTCTTTGTCACATATGACACTAAACCAGTGAATATTAGGAACTGGTACCTACTACCTTTATTTGATCCCAATACTTGTTTGTTTGTTCTTGTCATTTGTAAATGGCAACTTGTTATGAACAAATTAAAAATAGCTCGTTTTACTTATTCTTCACTTGAAGTATGTGAGATTTGAAGCTAGTTTTCAGAATTTTTTAGTGTTTTGAATTTTGAAATAAAACCTACAAGACTTGTTGTGAAGTTTTGATGGATCTATGGAGCTTAATGAAATGTTTTTCCTGAAATTAGTTGGTACTTGGCTGTCTCGTTGACAGTATGCTCTATGCATAGAAATATTAAGGGAAGAAAAGTAACCGAGAAGACTAGGCCTAAAGCATGAGTAGGTAGGTTTGGATAAATATTTTATTTAAAACCATGGTTGAAGCATTATACTTAGGTATTCTTACAAGTTTTTATTTGTTTGCATTCATTCTGAGTCCTTGCCTCAAAAGCTTCATCCTCCACCCTCCTTTTCCCCCTCTAAATTTGCCGCGTGATGAACATTTGTTTCTCTTTATAGATTTTTTTCCTTCACTTAATTAGTTTATTGCTGGTGTAGGAGGCTGGCGTCAATGTTAAGAGGCTACATTCAGCTGAAGGTGCAGAAATTTTACCACGTCCTGCAGTTGTAACAGTGATGGGTCATGTTGATCATGGTAAAACTTCTCTTCTTGACGCCTTGCGTCAAACATCAGTGGCAGCCAAGGAGGCTGGTGGCATAACTCAACATATAGGTGCTTTTGTGGTGGTCATGCCATCAGGAGCATCAATCACATTTCTTGATACTCCTGGTCATGCTGCATTTAGTGCAATGCGGGCAAGAGGTGCAGCAGTTACAGATATAGTGGTGCTGGTTGTTGCTGCAGATGATGGTGTGATGCCTCAAACAC
>PYAF01002464.1:909400-947243 GCA_007407185.1 Glycine tomentella
AAATAATTAAAAAAACTAAAAGATATTTATATTTTATCCAAATCTATAATTATTTAAAATAAGTAATGATTGTGAATAAACATCATGATAAGACAAGATAAGAACAAATATATAGTTACTTGTTTTTGTCCTTGATCTCCATCCCCACTTAATAAAATCAAAAAATCAAAAATCAAATAATTCATATATTAAAAGATATTTTAATCTTATCAAAATTTACATTATTTAACAAGAAAATATATATATAAATGATGTTTGTAAATAGACATAAAAAAAGAGTTCAAATAAAACAAGAAAGAAAAAATAATAGAGCTCAAATATGAATTTTTCCTAAATTTCAAATTTTTTAATCACTCCCCTAACTAGGTCGATCCCTTTGTTAGGTGATCACCACAAATTTTATGTTCTAACTTCATTTTGATTAATTCACTATCTTTCTATATAAATGTTATTTTGGTTGATTAGTCATAATTTTTCCTCTATATAAACAAAATTTACAATGTGATCTCCTTTTTCAATTTTGACATGGGATGATTAGAATTTATTATAAATTATAAAATTGAAAGACACCAACAAGTAATACCTAAAAAAATTGTGTTTTTCAAAAAATTTTGACAAAAAAAAAATATTAAGAACACACTCTTTAACATTATTCTTCAAACACACCCTCACATTGACTGAAATTAAAAATGATAAAGTTTAATAAATTTTATATGATATTTAATGAGTCTCTTTTATAATTTTATAATTTCAACAAATTTTAAGTTATTGGAAAGAATATATTTAAAAAAATGTATTCTATCACTCTTCATTTCATTCCATCATAAGGAAAAGTATTAAAAAGAGTATGAATAACATTTTTTTTTTTTTGAATTTTTGGACTTTTATGATGACGTGGAGGCGGATGGTTGTTTGAAAGGACGATCAATTGGTTTGGTCCCAAGAGCAATAATGTGTGACAGAGACACGACATAAAATCAATATGAAGACGAAACTAACCAATAATTAAAAATTAAAAATAATAATAAACCGAAAGACAGAGACTTTGACCAAATTGCCATCTTTAAAAAAAATATATACCTAAATGCCACGACCCAGAAACTATTTTTCAAACTGCCACGCGGCCTATTTCGCTACGGGTCCAAGCGAAATAGGCACGCTGACGTGTCAAGCTGGCTGTGGACACGTATTTTGCTAGGCAAGGTAGCAAAATACGTAGTTAAAGCGTCAGTCCTGCGTCAGACAGTGCAGGCCACGTGTCAGTTTCCCCCTATTTCGCTGGGAAGAGAAGCAAAATAGGTTCCACGTGGCAGTGATGTTGTATTTTGCTGGGGAGTGTAACGAAATAGGTATTATAAACAATAAATTTTATAATAATTATTACATATGTATTTTGCAGTCTTTATTATTTGTAATTTAATATGTTTTTGTAATTTACATTACCATTGTTTCGTTATTATAATTAAAAAATATTTTCTATTATTTATTTATTGTATTTATTTATTGTAATTTATTTGAATGTATTTATATAGGTTGTAGGTTTGAAAAACATTAGGTTAGAGGACTTGTAATTAAAAAATAGTTTTTTGTATTGTTTATTATTGTAGTAATAATTATTATAAACTGTATTTTGTAGTTGTCAATATTTGGAATTTATTATTATAATACATATGTATATTTATTGTTTATAATACCTATTTCGTTACACTCTCCAGCAAAATACAGCATCACTGCCACGTGGAACCTATTTTGCTTGTCAGGCTAGCAAAATAGGACACGTATTTTGCTTCCCTTCCTAGCGAAATAGGGGGAAGCTGACACGTGACCTGCACTGTCTGACGCAGGACTGGCGCTTTGACTACGTATTTTGCTACCCTGCCTAGCAAAATACGTGTCCACAACCAGCTTAACACGTCAGCGTGCCTATTTCGCTTGGGTCCGTAGCGAAATAGGCCGCGTGGCAGTTTGGAAAATAGTTTCTGGGTCGTGGCATTTAGGTATATATTTTTTTCAAAAATGACAATTTGGTCAAAGTCTCCCGAAAGACAAAGGTGGCACCGTAGGCACTAGGCATTACCTAAAATGAACATCTAACACGTGGACGTCTCTGCGTTGAACAACAATTGGTTGGCCACTCGTAATCGAAATCGAAATCAATTGAACGAAACACATTCACATCACATGTATATATAATGTTGAATTTTAAAACCATCTAGGTTTTCTAGTTTGTTTGTGGTTACCTTACATTTTTTTCTACTATGCATTCATTTGCTTTGCTTTCTACACCATTCACGCTATCTTTCTTTCTCTCTCCTCTTTACTGTTCATTTCCGAAATTCAACTTTGATGATTATTGATAATTCTAATTTGCGTGACCTAATTCGCTGCGAACGAGAAACCAACGAGGTTTGATTTCATGTCTGGTTGTTCCGATGAGGGGGAGATTTCGTTCTCAGAATCCGATCGTCACGGTTACGAAGGAGGCAGTGAGGACGACGATTCCGAAATCGGAAAGAATGAACATCGCAGCCGCAGAAGAAGAATGGGTAGTGGTTTTGGAAAGGTGGTGGTGCACCAATTCACGAAAGCGAAGAAGCAAGTGCGCAGAATCAGAAGCAGAACTAGTCTTCTTGCGAAATCAAAAGAAGGTAAGGGGGTGATTGTTGAAGCTGACGTTAGTGGAAGGAGTGGGTGTCGGTTTTGTTTTTCGCGGCCCAAAGTGTTGGAATCGCCTAATGAGGAGTCTCCATCGAGGGATCCCAATGACCCTAATTTCACTCATGCCATGTTGAGAACTTTGATGGACAAGAATGATTTCTATTCCAAAGAATGCAACCCCCACAGGGATTAGTTTAGTTTACTGTTGAAGATTCCTTGCGTTGGGTTCTTTTGGTGCCTTGTTTGAGGATAATGATAATCTGTTCAATTTGAAGTGGGGTATACAAAAATGATGAGATTGTAACATTATGGCTCAAAAGGGCAATGGTTGGATTGAATGTTCAATAAAAATGGTAGAGTTGAGACTTGAGTGGTCGGAACAGTGAAATGTCAAACCCTTGTTTGTTTGCATTTGTATTCGTTTAGAGTAATGTGGTTCAAGTGTTTATAGACAGGGAACTTGCTGCAATTCAATTATTAAGGATTGAAGAATTGGAACTGGTTAATGTGGATTGGACAATGAAAGGGTTGCTTGATCAACTTCTGCCGTTGGAGAGGTTGGTGAAAACTGGATTTTTTGACATTCTGGTGTTATCTCTACTTGTTCTCAGCAGGAAAAGTGGTGTACAACTGTACATATCAATACTGAAATTTTTTGAAGTCTGTTATTTTCATAATCTCTTTCTAGCTGTTAGGACTTTTGGTGGTTTACTCGTGCATACAAATTTTTCATTCGGCTTTGTGAGAGGTCTTGAGTGGTTGTAATTTATGGAATTTTTCTGAATAGCAATTTAAACACAAATTGTTCTTCTCATCATTAGTTGGATCTCATTCTTTTGATTACTCATGTCCTCACATGTGTTTGATGATCTTTGGCAATGGCTCTCATTCTTGAGTCTGCATATATAGGGAAAAGCATAGAGACTTAGGAAGCAACGGTTTTAAGTCATTTTGTATTGTAAAGCTGGACAAATTTGTTGGATCGTAGATTGGTCTGGCATATGTTTGTTGATATATACAAGTATTTTAAATTTTTAATACAGTTAATTTGTTTGTCATTCATTTTGGTTAGGCTGCCGGCACTAATGAGATTTTATAATAAGTAGTACCTGTATACATAGTTAGTATCTTATCTTTGTCGTCCAGTTATTGAGTTCTCTATGGTTCCCTCCAAGTGCAAGATCTTTTCTACGTCCAACAATTTTTGTGCTCTCTTCTCATTTGGATACTAAAATCCAATTTCTAGGGATTTAAATTATGAACTTTAATGGGTTCAATTCTCATAAATTTACATTTCCAATTTATTGTTGTTTCAAGTGTTTTCAAATTGTAAGGTTACCTCAGACATTATCCCTTTAAATATATAATTTTGGTACTTCATCTTAATCTTTCCTGTGCTTGTTTACTTGGTTTAGAGGACTTCTGTGTGTGCTGCTGTTCGTCTCTTCTAATATGGGGTGCATTCTATATGAGATAGGAAACAAGAAAACCAATATATAAAGAAGAAGAAAAATGTAGTTTTGTTTGTTGATATCTCTTTCTAGTTTTGTTTCTGGCATATATTTTCATCCTCATCACTAATTCAGAGCTGCCCCCACAATGAACTCTTTTCTTTTGCGTGCGTGTGTTTGGGGGGGGGGGGGGGGGGGGGGGGGGGGGGGGAAGAGGATGTTGGAGATTCGTCTCACTACTGCATTTTTCATCTACTTTTATTGGAATTTGATTGTTCTGCTTTTGATTCTTCTGTTTTTATTGAAATTTTGAATAATTATAGAATGAGGAGCTATGTAATGGATGCATGAGAGTACATGGGTTATAATTGGCTAGGGCAAAGATAGGTGGTCGGCTGCCAACAAGTTGCCTTCCCTGAAAATATTATTTGTGATGGATGGTTTGGTAATTTTGTAACAGATGGTAAACTAACAATTTTAATCCTCCTGTTTCATGCGATTAGTCCATTATACATGTATAGTCCCTTATAAATCAAAAGGTAATCTTGCACATTCTTACCGTGGGGTATGTGGTTATTTTAAATTTGGCACAAGCTATTTTTGAATTGGAAATGTAAGTTAGCTTAAATGATCTCATAAGTTGAGTTCATCTGCCATCTTGATAAAGAAAACCAATTATGCATGTACATAGTTCTGATTCTAAGGCAAAGCTTGCAGGCTTTGACTAACAGATAAGAAATATGGTATCCCTATCCCATCCATAGAGAATTTATACTTATGAGATTCTTTTATCCCTTAAGCTTTTACTTTTGGTTACAAACAGAGGAATCCCAAAAGCAAAAGCATTTTATTCAAATAAATGGTCCCCAAGCTGGAACACAATTATGTAAACAGATATAACCAAACCCAGACATCAACTTGTGAAATATCTGGAATTGTGGGAGGCAAAATATTCGGAATCCAATGTGATTGTTATCAAAGAGAACTGTAATGGTGAATGGCCACACTACCATCAATAGGAAGATCAATTCATTTGATTGGCTTAACTCTGAGCGGTTGTTTCCATGAAATGTTTTGTGCTATTTAGCTTTTTCTTAAATAAACTTGTGATGGAAACCGAATTGCTACCAAAACGAGGTGGTCTGAATCTGAATCATATTCTTTACAACACAAAATACAAGCAAGCAGCACAAAACATAGGCACCAAAGTAGGTTGTAGTGCTTGTTTGGTTCTCTATATGAGATACACGTTTAGCACAAAATCATGTAAAACAGAAATGCAAAAGCAACTAATAGTTGCATTGGGGTTTCATGTCCAGCAATGCCTAGCATATTCTTAAAACACTAGTAATTGATGGAGGTGACTAATTTTGCAACCTTTGATTGTCATACAAATTTAACCGATTGTGAGAATTGTATATTTAATATTTTGTCCATAAAATACCTTAATTATACTTTTGACATCAGATATCAGCAGACTGTAACGAAGCTCATTACTGTCAACATTAATGTTTTTTCCCAACCTAACATTAATGTCAATGACACCAACTAGGAATATGCCATTAACTCGGGAAGCTATGAACGAGAAAGCTTTTAAGCTTCAACCTAATTAGGCACTTTTCGTACTAGATATGTCAACAACTCCACCAATCACCATCAAGAATCCTTCTCCTCAGCAGTCAGCACTTCAATTAATTTTGAATGGTGTTGTGGGGTTTTGAGAAAGGATCATAAAGAAAAGATTTAGAGGATGTGGGGAAAGCTTGAGAATTAGTGGATAATCTGAGAGATGAACTAATAAATCAATGGAACGGATATTGAATTTGCATATGGGTGGGGTAAGGACCATGATGGAGTAGGGAACACCCCGCAAGAGAATGAGAAGAATGTAATTAAGGAGAAACTCAAACTGTAATTTGCACACGTTAATAGGCTTACTACTTCTTTAACAAGTTATTCATCGTTCATCTCATTCACATTCTTTATGACAAATGTTAATCAAAATCTTTACAGTACTAACTAAGAAATTACAAATGAGATTTTTCATTAAAAATTATTGTTAAATTCAATTTATCATAATTTCTAATACACTCTTACTATGATTTTAATAAAAATTTATATTTGATTTTTAATAAGTGTGTCTTGAGGATATTAGATAGCAACACCCTTTACTATTAAATCCATAATTAATTTTTGCTGGATCATAATCATTGAATATTTCGTAATTTACTTTGGACGGCAATTTTTACTAACAGATCATTTGTTTCAACTTTATACGACAGGAAGAAGCCAAACGCTATTAATTTTTACGAACTAGTTTGTTTAAAGTAAAAAAGTCATTTGATGATTTTTTATCTTTTTCAAAAGGTTATAATTTTTAACCTAAAAAAATAAAACAATTTTCTTAAGGATAAAAATTATATATTTAAAATTATCTTTTAATTAAAAAGTATTTTAAAAAATTGAATCTAATAATATAAACTAATAAATAAAAGATCAATCGACCAAGTTTTAATGATAGACATATTGTTCCTCTAAAAAAAAAATTATAGACATCTAACGCGTGGCCGAATGGTGATAAAAAGTCTGGTTTATCCATCATGGGATTCAAATCAAATCAAAAGTCATTGGGTCATGTTGTGTTTAGTTGATTAGAAGCCTTTCCAATTTTCAAGCCTGTAGCTCGCAAGTTGCAAGTACCACCTCATGACAGCAACCCAACGTGCACATTACGCTATCATTGAATAAACCAGCTTCCGACAAAGATACACCACACTTTGCTGATAAAACCTCCACTAGAGAGATGCTTCTGTAAATTTCGCATCCTTATCTGAGTTTATTATATCAGTAAAATACAGAGGCATTGCTAATATATTAATAGGAGTATTGTTAACGTAGATGTATCGTAAATATACATGTGTTTGAAGTTTCCCATTAATAATTAAAATTAACTTTTAATATTAGTGTTTATTATGCAAATAATTATTCAAGTTTAATAAGAGATTTTGAGTTCAAGTCTTAAATATGTTACTGTCTTAAATATTTAAGAAAAAAAATTATTCATAATAATTCTACTCGATTTAAATAAAATTATCTTTGATAGATAGATGATACATGTGATCTTATACAAAAATTATGAAAATAAAAGTTTAATTATAATAAAAATCTTAAAATGGTGAACACAATAACAAAAGTTATAATAATAGTATTAATAGATCAAGTGAGACAAGTGATTAATGTATAAAAGTTAAAAATAAATCATTAGATATTATACGAATTTGATGTTTAGAGAAAATATTTTTATTATTAAATTTTACTTATTTCTTCACCAAACTTTAAATTAATTATGATTTTTTTCTAATAAATAGAAAGATTAAGAAAAAAATGTTATAATATTAGTAGAAGATGTTAGTTAGTTTCTATAACCGGACGAACCACAATAACTAAATAAACTAATAAATATTGTACCACAGTAAATACCGTACAGAAACCTATGATTCCGTGTGTGTACTTTTTGATCAAACGAGTTGTAATGGAACACACTGTGGCTTATGATGTTAGTACGTTTTAGTAGTTAAGCCGCAAGCCGCAAGACCCTCCCTGCTTTGAGGGCTGCACGTGACACCCATAACTCTTTTTTTCTTGTTGCCATTCGCTAAGATGCTTCCTCTTCTATGGATGGGGCTGCCTTCTATGATATCCAATGAAAAAAAAAATGAGTGACCCAGATAAAAGTTTCCTTTTAGCTTTTTTTTTTTTTTTTTTTTTTCTAATTTATAGAATGCTAGTTTTATTCGTGAAAAATTTGAACTCGTAATTTTTTTTTAAATTATTCAAGTCACTTTATATCTCCTAATTTAGTGGTTTCCTTACAATAGTTCATAATAAACCTTATTTAGAAGCAAAGCCACCTTGAAGCCAAAAATTTTGTTTGGGTATTTTCTTCTCTTCCCAAAAGGGAAAGTCAGAGTTGAAGGTGATGATGCAGATCGTGATCAAAGTTCGTAAAAGCTGCATGTTGCTATTTACGGCTGCAATCATCATGACATGTCCCTTCTGTATTTTGCCTATTTAGAAACCAATCCACTCTTTAATATTACTAATATGCTATAATGATTGAATAATACTAATACTTAAATATAAGTAAGCACCAGAGAGAGAGAGACACACACACAGAGTATTAAATTATTATTATGGCATGGTAGTGTCTCAGTTCTAACTGCTGAGTTCTGTTCTGTGAGCTTGAAGGGGTTCCAAGTTCCAATCCCAAAGGGTGGTGATTAAGATTTTGTGCTTCATCACAATTCACAACCAGACATATAGATGCAGATGCAGCTGTAACAGTAAAGTTGCTAGCGGGGATTTTTATTCCCAAGCTACTCCTGCTTCTAATAAAAACCTCACCCTTCTCTCTGCTCATCAGAATTTTTCCTTGCAAGGTGGGTTTTCCCTTTCTGCATTTTCTTTCTCCTTGCTTTGGTTGATTCTTGCTTCTTTTTGGGTAGGTTGGGTTATCACTACCCCTTATCCTCTTGAATTTGCTTTTCTTAACGTTTCTGATGTATGTACTCTTTTTTTACCACGGAAAATTCTTGTTTACCGTACTCTGGATGATGTTTTCTGTAGTTTCCGGGTCAATTAAGGTTCCCTACCAATCACTGTTCCTGACAATTAAGGTGGAAAAAATGAAAATCAAATTGCAAAAAAAAAAGGTAAAGAAAGAGAAACTATTGTTTCGCTGAAAAAGTGTATAGTTGAGTGCATGCTCATGAGTTCCTTTGGAGAATTTACAGCCTCTTGCCATATGCATCAGATAACAGTGGAAGATTAATGATAAAGATTCTTAATATTATTATTGTTGTTTGATCTTTGGATAGAGTATTGCAACAGGATATGATTGGATCATTAATTATCATTACTTACTGAAATCCTTTCAAAGTTTTGTCCTTCATGTGTGGAAAAGTCCACTTTCTCTTCTTCAATTTTGACAGTGAGTAAGGATGATGTGAATTGACTAGGTCCATACTCTTAGAAGCTTTGCATCTTTACTAGAGCAAACAGTTTCCATTCTTTCTTGTGAGAGATTAACTTAGTGATTCTATGCTTGTGGTTTCAAGAGCAGTTGAAGTGACAATGTCCTCTTCAAGGCCCAGCCAAACATCCAGCAATAATTCTGGCAGATCTAGATCATCAAGACTCAGTGCTAGGAGGATGGCTCAGACAACTTTAGATGCAAAACTGCAGGCAAGTTTTGAGGAATCGGGTAGTTCTTTTGACTACTCCAGTTCAGTGAGAATGTCTCCTGCTGGTACTGGAGGCACCGTCAGTGGAGACCATCAACCAATGTCTGATAGAGCAACAAGTTCTTACCTCCATCAGACACAGAAAATCAAGCTTATTCAGCCATTTGGGTGTTTGTTAGCTTTAGATGAGAAAACATGTAAGGTCATTGCTTACAGTGAGAATGCACCTGAAATGCTCACCATGGTTAGTCATGCTGTCCCCAGTGTTGGTGACCACCCTGCTCTTGGCATTGGCACTGACATAAGAACTATTTTCACTGCCCCAAGTTCTGCTGCTATTCAGAAGGCACTGAGATTTGGGGATGTTTCACTTCATAACCCCATTCTAGTCCATTGCAAGACCTCTGGGAAGCCCTTTTATGCAATTATCCATCGTGTTACTGGTAGTGTGATTATCGATTTTGAGCCGGTCAAGCCTCATGAAGTTCCCATGACTGCATCAGGAGCCCTGCAATCCTACAAGCTTGCAGCAAAAGCAATAACTAGATTGGAATCCTTGACTACTGGGAACATGGATACACTATGTAAGACAATGGTTCGAGAGGTTTTTGAGCTCACAGGTTATGACAGAGTGATGGCTTATAAATTCCATGATGATGATCATGGGGAAGTGATTGCTGAGGTTAAAAGGCCAGGCCTAGAGGCATATCTGGGGTTGCACTACCCAGCCACTGATATTCCCCAGGTGACACGCTTTTTGTTTATGAAGAACAAGGTGCGTATGATAGTTGATTGTTGTGCAAAGCATGTGAAGGTGCTTCAAGACAAAAAAATTCCATTTGATTTAACCTTGTGTGGATCAACCTTGAGGGCTGCCCATAGTTGCCACTTGCAATACATGAAGAACATGAATTCTAGTGCTTCCTTGGTTATGGCAGTTGTGGTAAATGACAATGATGAAGATGGGGATAGTTCTGATGCTGTTCAGCCACAGAAGAGTAAGAGACTCTGGGGTTTAGTAGTTTGCCATCACACTACTCCCAGATTTGTTCCTTTCCCTCTTAGGTATGCTTGTCAATTTCTGGCTCAAGTATTTGCTGTTCATGTGAGCAAAGAGCTAGAGATAGAATATCAGATTAACGAGAAGAACATCCTGCAAACTCAAACACTCTTGTGTGATATGCTGGTGCAAGGTGAGCCCCTAGGCATTGTTTCACAAAGACCTAATATAATGGATCTTGTGAAGTGTGATGGAGCAGCCCTGTTGTATAAAAACAAGGTGTGGAGATTAGGGGTAACACCAAGTGAATCTCAGATAAAAGAGATAGCTTTGTGGCTCTCTGAGTGCCATGAGGATTCCACAGGTTTTTGTACAGATAGTTTGTCTGATGCAGGCTTCCCTGGGGCTGCTGCTCTTTGTGATATTGCATGTGGAATGGCAGCTGCCAGAATAGCTTCCAAAGATATACTTTTCTGGTTTCGGTCTCACACGGCTTCAGAAATCCGATGGGGTGGTGCAAAGCATGAGCCTGGTGAAAGGGATGATGATAGGAGGGTGCATCCAAGATCATCATTCAAGGCTTTCCTTGAAGTTGTGAAGACAAGGAGCTTACCCTGGAAGACCTATGAAACGGATGCCATTCATTCATTGCAGTTAATACTGAGAGATGCATTCAAAGAGACAGAGAGCATGGAGATAAGCACATATGCTATCAATACAAGGCTAGGTGATTTGAAGATTGAAGGAATGCAAGAACTGGATGCAGTGACAAGTGAGGTGGTAAGGTTAATTGAAACAGCAATGGTGCCAATTTTGGCGGTTGATGTTAATGGGATGATCAATGGATGGAACACAAAAATTGCTGAGTTGACAGGTCTTCCAGCTGATGAAGCTATTGGAAAGCATTTACTCACACTTGTAGAGGATTTTTCAGTAGATAGAGTCAAGAAGATGTTGGACATGGCATTGCAGGGTATGCCTTTTTTTCTTTCCCCATCTTATTCTTGTTCTAGCTCTTATGTTCTTTTACCTTTTTTTAGGTCTTAGCATTCATGAGAAAACTTTGAAATGAGTGTAATGAGTATTTAGATTTGAGGATGTCATGTTCTCTACAACCATCCATGAATATTTCATTAATAAAGAATAACAGCTTCCAAGTTTTATTCAATTTTAAAAGACTTCGGAAGGAATGGTACATTGCAAAAGATACTTTATCCTAGCTTTCCTTATTTCTACTTAATTGATTTGTTATGCTACAATATGACTAGGTGAGGAAGAGAGAAATGTCCAATTTGAGATCCAAACATATCATATGAAGATTGATTCTGGTCCCATCAGCTTGGTAGTTAACGCTTGTGCAAGCAGGGATCTTCAAGATAATGTTGTGGGAGTTTGTTTTGTGGCACAAGATATAACTGCTCAGAAAACAATGATGGACAAATTTACCCGAATTGAAGGTGACTACAAGGCAATTGTACAGAACCCAAACCCATTGATCCCTCCAATATTTGGCACAGATGAATTTGGTTGGTGTTGTGAATGGAATTCAGCTATGGCAAAATTAACAGGATGGAAGCGAGAGGAGGTGATGGATAAAATGCTTTTAGGAGAGGTTTTCGGGACCCAAATAGCTTGTTGTCGCCTAAGGAATCATGAAGCTGTTGTTAACTTTAGCATTGTACTTAATACAGCCATGGCTGGTTTGGAAACAGAGAAGGTTCCTTTTGGTTTCTTTACTCGTGATGAAAAGCATGTAGAATGTATTCTTTCTGTGACTAAGAAATTAGATGCAGAAGGTGTAGTTACTGGTGTCTTCTGCTTCTTGCAACTAGCTAGTCCAGAGCTGCAACAAGCATTACACATTCAGCGCCTATCTGAACAAACTTCTTTGAAAAGACTGAAAGATTTAACTTATTTGAAAAGGCAAATCCGGAATCCTTTATATGGGATTATGTTCTCCCGGAAATTGTTAGAGGGTACTGAGTTGGGAGCCGAACAAAAACAATTTCTGCAAACGGGCATTCGGTGTGAACGCCAGATTGGCAAAATTCTGGATGACTCAGATCTTGACAGCATCATTGATGGGTATGATATCTGTGAATGTGTTGCTTCTAGTTTTTTTTTACTTGCCATTTGTGTGGTATTTTGAGCATTTATCAACAAGAGTTCCTATTAAATCATACAATTTCCTATTTCCCAACCACGCCTAATTTATGCTTCTAGTCTTTTGTCCTTGTCATTTGTGTGATGTTAAATCATTTATGAACAATAGTCCCTATTAAATCAACCACACTTAATATTGAGTGTCAAAAAAATTATAGTTAAATAGTTTATGGTCAAACATGAAATAGATCAGGATTTGAACTGTGTTCTGTTTTAATAAGTGAATACTGACTCCTGAATTTCAGGAATCAGATTCTTTACAACTACTTTTTTTTTTTTTTTTTTTTCCAGTAAAGACCTTGATGTACTAGTGACCCTTTTGTCTTGCATAACAGCTACCTGGATTTGGAGATGGTTGAATTCACATTGCATGAAGTTTTGGTTGCCTCCCTAAGTCAAGTCATGACAAAGAGTAATGCAAAAGGTATCCGAGTAGTCAATGATGTTGAAGAGAAGATCACAACAGAGACCTTATATGGTGATAGTCTCAGGCTTCAGCAGGTCTTAGCTGACTTTTTATTGATTTCCATCAATTTCACACCAACTGGAGGTCAGGTTGTTGTAGCAGCCACGTTAACCCAACAGCAGTTAGGGAAATTAGTTCATCTTGCTAATTTGGAGTTCAGGTAATCAACTATTCCAGACTCAGATGGACATTTCAAACTTTCTTGTTGGGTCTTCAGTTCAGTTGGTTTAAATGCTGGCAAAATAAACATGACGTGAAAAGAAACATATTATCACTTTTTTTTTAGTTTAACTTAACAGTATAATTTTTTAAAAAATCACCTTGTAATTGGAGGGTATTGGATGATATTTTGTCAAAGTTAATAAAAGTATCATACATGAAGCTTTGTAATTGGATGACAGTGTAAAACTGTTATACATTGTTCGTGCATAGACTATTTTCTCTTTTTACATTATACACTCTTGTATGAGAACTAAAGTCTCTCACATTGATCAAATAAAGACAAAACAAAAATGTATGTATGGAGGGGTTGAGAGCAATTGGTTTGAATCTTTTGGATGATGCCTTCCTATGCTTGATACACGCCGTTTTGAGATTATATACGTAATTTCTAAGTCGTTGTGTTTGCTTTTGTTATTTTTTGCAGCATAACGCATGATAGTTTTGGGGTTCCAGAAACATTGCTGGACCAGATGTTTGGACGTGATGGACATGAATCTGAGGAGGGCATTAGCATGCTGATTAGCAGAAAGCTGCTAAAGCTCATGAATGGAGACGTACGTTATATAAGGGAAGCAGGCAAATCATCTTTCATCTTATCTGTTGAACTTGCCGCAGCACATAAATCCAACACTTAAGATTTTGGAAATAAAACCAAACCATATTTTTTGTACATCAGAAAGTGAAGCAAGAAATTTGCATTCCTTGTTCAATATTTAACTCTTGTTATTGATTACCTTCTTGAAAGGTGATGTAGATATGTAATGTATAAGTGTATAACTAACTATTTACACACTATATACCTGTTCTCATCTACAGCAATGATGCTTCATTTGCAACAAAATGAAACATAGGGACTAATTAGGAGCCTGTTAAATGGCATTGTTTTCTACCTTTATTTCCTTTTCTTCCAAAACTTTATTAAAAATATCCTGCTTAGAGATACCATAAGTATTAAATATTAGTATTAAGTATTTCTTATAAATACTTTTAATTACTTAAAAAATAAATATTAAATCATTTTGTTTTTTTAAAGTAATAAATAATTTTTGTTATCTTCATTTTTTTCATCTGTTAGTGTCACTTTAAAAATATATATATTTATTTGTCATTTTAAAATTCTAAACTGACATTAGTTACTTTTTTAAAATTTATATACTTATAAAAAAGGGGAGAAACATAATCATATATGAATGCCAAAAAATAAAATAAATAAGTGAGGGAAAAACATATTAAGAAATGATAAATAATTTTAATAAAAAGTAGGAATTTATTAACTTTTCTCAATTTATGTTCAATAATAAATAAAAAGAAACAATAATATTTTTAGGGCATAAACATGTATATGTGATCTTAAATAGTAAATAATTTAAAATGGAAGGCTTGCATTTTTATGTGGATACTCATTTGTTTGAAACCAGAGGTGGACTTAGACTCGGATGACAGGGAGACCAACTATAAAAATGAACATTAATCTAACAAATATATATATATACCATTAATTTGTACACAAAATATTCACAAACTAATGCTCTCCAATACATAATTACATTAATAATTAAATTACTTATTTTAATTTTATGTGATATAATGTCTTTGAACCTTTATCTTCTTGATTTGCGCCTCTAGAATTTATAAATTATAATAAAAATAAAATATATTTTTTTCTCTATAAATATTAAAATATTTAAAATTCGTCCCCTGGAAAATTTTTAACTTTTTTTCATATCAAAAAATTAAAATCTATTATTTGGGTAACTATTGTTGACTGAGTAATGATTTCCAAAGGTTAAAAATCGCTGCAAGTTCCGAAACTAACCAGCCCTTTCACGCGCGAGCACCAAGCCAGGGCGTGTGCCGCCACACTAGTCTCCCATTGCAACCGGCGTGAACCTTGGTGCTGCCAAGAGCGAGCTCGACATACCACATGTCCGGGTTCATCTGCCACAAGACATACCCGCCGGATTCCGCGGCCTTGGAGGAGTTCCGGCTGCGCGTGACCTTGTTTGCGGTCTCGAACTCGGAGGCTATCATCCTCACCTTCCCCATGGCATACATAATCGAATTCTGAAGCCTCTGCCTTCCACTAGCACCAATGTACTGCTGCAATATGTACCCAGCAGACGCAGTCTCCTGCAATATCAAAAAAGTGATAATACTCATTCGCACACATTTTCCTATTCAATTTTCCAAATGTGACCTAACAGAATGCTTAACATGACATAATAATGATAATATCTACTGATCTTAGACAACATAACTTAGTAATTGAGAAAAATTAAGAGAAATGAAACAATTTCTGAACCTAGGTCTATATAATCTGTAAATATAACAACTTAACAAGAAGAGGGGACTAACAATGGGGATGTCTTTGATGCTAAGGTGAGGGAAGGGGTCCGTGGTGCACACGTGGACGGGGGCGAGTGGAGCACCCAACACGCCAAGAAACAGCCTCAGATCGGACTTTTTGTTGTTTCTTCTTCTTCTTCTTCTTCTTTATTTCTTCTTTATTTTGTGATCATTTTTAATCTCCATATAAATCACTCAATTCCATAACCAACAACAAAATTAATGAAATAGTGATATTTATCTTTGAATTTATCCTAATATATTTCAATTTTTGAGAATGAAAAAAGACTCAAAATTTTATGTAAACAGATTTTAAATATTTTGATATTTATATAGATGAAAAACATATTTTACTTTTATAACAATTTCTATCCGTCTAATTACATTTTGAAAATCAAGAACTGGAATGAATAAAATATACTGTTGAGATAAGTTTTCTTTAGAAAAAGATAAAATCATTACTAAAATTTGATAAAATATAATATTTAAACAAGAATCCTAAAAAAAATTAGATTGTTATTGGTTTGATAGTATATATATTTTTAAGTTATATACTAAAAATATTTTTTGATTGGTTGATGATACAAATTTTTAACACTAATATTATATCACAGGATGAATTTAGATTTGTTATTTCCCTTTTTACTTAGCCTTTACTTGTTAATTAATATAAATAAAGTACATAGATCACTGAATAACAGTGTGGAAAATAATAAATTCTTTTCTTTATTTCGTCTCAAGTCAACACGTAATTCCCTATAACCGAGAAAGTAACACACTTTGATTTGATGTTGGTGGGTTATTCCCACGAGATTGAGGAGATCTCAGATGATAGTTAGGAAAGAGAAGGAGGAGGTAATGATAACAAGGACGAGGACGAGAATTATGTCTATGAGATTGAAAAGAAGCAACAGAGAAGAGGAAAAATGGGTATAGGGAAGATGGTAATGCACCCATGCACAAAAGCAAGGAAGCAACTACTTAATCAGAAACAAAAAGACTCTTCCTAGCAATACAAGTGATGATGGTACTCAGAGAAAGTGGAGGATTAAGTTTTGTTATTCGCGTTCCCAAGTGCTGGATTAATTAGTTGCTGTTGGAGATTCCTTGTGTTCCATCACTTTAAGTTTTTGGTGTCTTGTTTGGAGAGATGTTAAAAATATGCCTAAATATCAATAGTTTTAGTGTTTAGGAATTCGTCTAAGGAAAACGTTAAACAGCATCATAAACATAAAGACATTGATTAAAAATTTAAAGTAAAAATATTTTATTGGAAGATGAAAAACTATGTTGTTTATAATTTTTTTAAGTTTTCTTATGATTTAGCTAATAATATTTTTTTTTAATTATGCTTCAGATCTCTACTTATGATAGAATCTTATTTCTATTACTCAAGCTTGAGAATATTATCAATTTGTTTTTAAGATTAGTAGTTCGCGCGATTTGATTATTTTAATATTACATTGGTGATCCTTTGCAATGCGGCTCCCATTCTTGAGTTTGCGTATATATGGAAAAGTTCAGAGAACTTAGGAAACAAAATTTAGTAGTCATTTTGTATATATTTGTAAAGCTTGAAAAATTTGTTGGATGATAAATTGTACATGTAATTTGCTCAAAATAAATAACTTTTTTTTTTTTTTTTTTTATCATTCCTTGCTGTTGAAAGAAAAAATATTTTCCTTATTACGAAAAACACGACAATAGGGCTCTTGAGTCTTGACTAACAACGACAAAAAGTTTTGTACTTTTTTTTTTTGGAGCAAATCCATTTTGTAATTGGAGAAATGATACGGGGTTATATTGCTGAGGGATGTTGATGGCTAGTTTATGACCTTATAGTATATAATTGAAATTGTCCCATACTTATGTCACCAGCTTTTGTTGCCTTTTCAAAGATAATTGGAGAAGTGAAAGCGATAACGGATCTTTAACAATAGAATATCACCTTCCAATACGACTTTATGGCATTTTATGTGCACTAGCTACAAAACTATGGGATTTAATAAAACAGCCTACATGGTTTAAATAACTCATATGGATTGCTATGCTGAAACAATAGTATATTAGTATTTTTAAAACAAGAAAGATAAAACTATCCGAATCTGTGTTAAAATGACGTTACTTTTTAAGTAATTATATTTATATAGTCTTTATATAATAAAGGCAAGAAGTATGAAATAAAATGAGTGATGTGGTAAAAAAGTATTATAATAGGAAAAACAGTTTTCAAACACCTAAAATTAAATGATACATTAAGAGAGACAGAGAGATAAATATGATAGATGATGAGACGTGATAAGAAGAGATAGATAGAGAAAAAATAGGATTGTTGATGGAGTGTTTGATATTTAGAGTGTTTAAATATAAGGATTCTTATAATAATAAAGTATTGTACAAATAATATAACTTTTTTAATATTAAAGGCTTAGTAGGAAGTTTCTGCAGTTTCAAATTCAATGAACTTAAATAGATGATGCAGTATACAGTTATCTAAGCAAGGGAAAAAAAGAATGAAAAATACTTATCCTAGATTCACTTTTATCTTTATTTATTTTTATTACATTTTTATTTCTTTTTTTGTTTCCGCTTACACATCTAAAAAATAGGTGTACATTTTTATCTTTGCTCCAAAACAGTTAAGAATGGAAAGTGTGTCTCCATTCACATTTCACGGTTTCACAGGAGAACAGTGTGCAAATATACATTCACAGTAACCATATTAAGAAGTCAGAACCACTAATAATAGCACATTTGATTAACAAAAGAAGCATGGAATCATCTTTCAAATTCCAATTATCAAAGAAATGAATATATATGGTCCATTTATACTCTCATTCCAAATCCTTAATGAGTTCCCAACAAACATGTACTAATAATAATAATTATTTCTTAGGTGCAAGCCTAGACTTAATTTTCTGAACCTCCTTGGTACCCACCTGGAAAGCCTTGGTTAACACATTGTCCGGAAGTGGTGGTGTCGCTGCAAACAAGGTTAGAGCAATGGACTGTGTGCCAGGCAACTGACTATTGAATGCTGCAATAACTGAAGCATGTTCCTTTCCATTGTTCTTTTGGAAGTGAACTAAGCCCTTTGGGAACACAAATATCTCACCCTTGTTGATGGTCTTTGAAATGAGCACATTGGCTGTGGTTATGAACCCAACATCTAGTGTTCCTTCAAGCACGAACACTACCTCGGTCGCACGTGGGTGCGTGTGAGGTGGGTTGATGCCACCTGGGGCGTAGTCAATGCGTGACAAAGACACGCCAAGGGTGTTGAGTCCTGGGATTTTCTGAACGTTGGCTCCAGTCACTAGGGAGCCATAGGTGTTGTTTGTGGCACCTGGTTTGGCTAGTATGTCTGAGAAGAAATCACTCGCATTTACCTTGCCAGCATCTTTGCAGGTGAATCCATTCACTTTAACCGCTGTTATTACCATCACAATTTACAATCCACCAACAATCAGAAAGAATTGCACAATAAAAAAATTAAAAAAAGGTAATACTACCACTGTCTGGTGTTGAATCACAAATTATTGATTTTTATAATAATTACTTCAAATTGAAGATAATTTCTGATTATTTCAGATGGTAAAAGTTTTTGTTCAGTCTATTAAACTCAAAGAAAAAACTCATACCCAATAAATTGTCTATGAATTAAAAGTTTAGTGTACAAATCATGCTACAAAAATATGCAATGATTTATGGAATTTGGTAATAAGTTTATTTGAATTGAAAAGGACAGTGTTTATGTGGTGGTGTTTCAATTGCAGCCATACAGGGGAGGGGGAAGAAAAGTTAATCATATGGTGGGGGTACTGTACTACATGATTAAACTTTTGAGTCACTAAAAAGCAGAATTAAAGTAGTTGGTGGGTCGAAGAGAGTAAGTTGGATTAACGTGGTTAAAGGATGAAATCTAATGATTGAGGGGAAAAGTGGAAGTATGCACGAAAGTGGGCATCATCAAGATCAAAGGAAAATAGAACCTGAGGCAAGGTCTGCGACACAGAGGTCTTGAAGAGAATCGGGATCTGATGCAGTGACGGTGGTTAACACCAAAGCAGTTAGAGTCACCGCTTGCAGGAAACCTGTGAGCTTCATAATATGATATGTGTGACAAGTGAAGTTGGGAGTCAAAGAGCAAAAGCCAACAAGAGGACAAAACTGAGGAAAAAAAAGAGAAGAAAAGTATGCTGGAAATGTTTGTTGTATGAGTTGGAAGGAACTAGGGAGTGATGGGTTATTTATAAGAAGATAGAGAAAGAGTATTAATATCATAGGTTGTTGAATAAATGGTGCGCGTGTGAATTAAACGCATGCAACATGCCTCTAATGTCTTGTGTGAACTTAAAACAACAGAATAGTCATAGTCATAGATCTCTCTCTGTTTTTGTTTGGGCCATTTAAGAAGCTATGTTATGTATGACCCAGTCTTGAGTTGTGTTGCTTCCCTTGCGCGTCCTGCACATAACACCTTCTCCACGCCGTTTTGTATTTCTTTATTAATTTCTATACATATTTTCCACTGAGGCCTCGTTTAGTGTTCCAATTTTGCAATTTCATCTGAATCACTTCGTTTCCAAAATTCCAATTCGTAGCTTAGATGGCGTTTACTTTAAATTAAATAAATATATCAGTACTTGCTTATGGTCATTCCTTGTGTTTATTTTAGTTCGTGTCTTCTACGGTATGGGCTGCTGAACATGGGTTTCCATTCCATTTTTACTTATACATCGTTTGGAAGAAAAAAAAAATTACTTTTTTATTTATCTATTATTTTAAATTTTTTAAATAATATTTATTATTATTATTTTAATTATAATAAGTGGAAGTGATTAAAAAAATAATTTTAATGTAAACATGAATTTTTTTTCTTGATTTATAGTTTTATACAATGTAATGTTTTTTAAAAAAAAAAAAATCAGCAAATAAACAATATTATAAATAAGACAGTACCAGTGGTCCCAAGTTCTACAACCATAAATACACATAAATACAAACTGAGAAACTTCCCCAATAAAAGAAGCGAATGGTGTATCATAGTGGTTTGTCTAACACATGGTAGAAGTTGACATTTTTGTAAATGAAACCTTGAATAGAAAAAGTTACACTTGAATCATTTTAAATGTGAAATGCTTATCCAAATTGCATAGAATCTAGGGAGGTCTTGGCACAAAGAGTCGATGAAGGGGCCAAAATGCGTTGGCAACTTCCCCTTATGACTTGAATTGCTTTGTTGTGTGGGTTTTGATCCTCAAATAAAAATAAGAGGCATATATATGATCTTGCAAAGACCATAGAGTAGTACACGTTAGGTATGTTGTGGGGACTTTGAAATATTGTAGTCTCTGCTAAGGAAAGACAGAGACAGAAGCCATCCTCCAAATGAAAACCAACTACTCTTCTATTTAGTAATTTCAGAACTATTGTCTCTTCCTTCCCTCTCTAATTGCTCGATCTTATCACTACTTGACTTTTCCATCGTACCATTTCTGCAACACAGCTAATGACCATGGCATCAGAGATATATATATTTCTACATAAGACAAGGGATTAAATCAGATGCAATTAATTACTTTGGTTGCGGGCAAGTTTATAGATATAGAAGGTCCTCCATTTTGGGATTGACAGTGATCAACACAACAATAAAAATATTGATGATGGATGTGTTTGCCTTGTTTACTCCATTTCTTTGGTCTTCTAAATTAAATAATCAGCTACTTGTGAAGCTTACATCATTGCTTTCCTTGTTAGAAGAGAACAATTGTAGGAACACTTACCACGTCAAGTAGAGGAACATGCCCTCCTCAATATTCCCTCCCCGTGACTAATTATATACCCTTTTAATTAATTTACGCTCCTTTAGAATAATTAATTTAATTAATTATATTAAATTTATCAATTATTTGTATTATCATTTCAAAATTACTCTTTTTTAATCTTTTTATTCACTTAATTATTTCTCATTAATGTTTGAAGAGAGAATAATTAAAAAAGAATATGTAGAAAAATAATAATTAATATATCTAAAAATTAGAAAAAAAATCTTATAAAAAATAATAAATAAATTTCCAAAAATAATTTTATAATTAAGAACAAAGTAAGTATTTATAAGACACATAGGTGATGACTGTTATTAACTTTTCTCTGTGGTAAAGTAAGGAAACAATATGCATTCTTTTAAGGATGTATTTGATTGGAGGAATCTAAGGAGAGAAGAAATTGTTTTAATTTTATCTAATTTTATTTAAAAAATTAATGGAAAGGAAGGAAAAATAAGAGGAGTAAACCTCATTTTATCTTTTTTCTCTTCTCCAAATATTTAGAATTCTGAATAAAAGATAAGTGATTTATAGTTTTCAAATTGTATTGATTTGAGCTAATGTATACATTTACAAGATGTGTTACAAAATGAAAAATACACATGAATTATGAAAACAAAACAAAAAAATATATACAATTTATCACACTTTCAAGATTTTTATTTTGGTAATGTCACACTTTCAAGAAATTTCAAAACACATATGGTAATATAAATTTATTTCTTTTTAATCGTTCTATTTATAATCATTCTATTTTGGTAACTCGAACACTTTTAAGAATAAATTTATTTTGGTAAACATAAATTATGTTTTTGCTATTATCTTTTATTCTTTTTCACACTTTCAAGAATGGTAACTCAAACTCAAACACATAAAATAAATTTTGGTAAAATATAAAAGTTGAGCTTTTTAATCGTTCTATTTATAATCATCAAGTAAGATTTGTGAATAAATGAGAAATTTCAAAACTCTTGTTTGGAGTCGTTGGAAATGAGAGAGAAAGAAAGAAAAGTATTTTGGGATCTTGCATCTAGCCATCTAAAATTTTCACAAGTCTGCAAAGTAAACGGGTAGAAACAGCCGAAGAAGATGTCTTCTTATAATATAATATAATATCTTTATCATATTGCAAGATTTTAAATCTCAATTAATATAAACTTATTTTCTTCTTTTTATCCAACTAAATAATTAGAAAGAAAATTTAATTTTCCTCTCTCTTTTACTTCTCTTCTTTTTCTTAATCCAAATAACCTATAACTGTTTTAATGCAATTTTGTTTTCGGGTGTTTCTTTTTTGTGCAGATTTTATTTTTAGGCGACAGAAAAGGAAAAAAAATCACTCACCGAAAGTTATAATAGATTTCGGCCCAGCCCATTACAATCCATTCGAACTAGGCTTAGTCATAATAGTAATACATAAATATGCACCAACATGAAAAAACGAAGCAAAATACGGTAAAATGGTACGACTGAATATACAGTTGGTACAGATTTTGTGCTGATTACGGTGGTAACACGAGAGACCAGAAAAGTAAAGGTCCCAACCAAGGCTACAATACAGGATACAACAAACAAAAATGAGGATTATTATCGTAAGTTTTGAACCAACATATCATCTCGCTCATTTTGCAGCTTTTATCTAAGAACCTAAAAATGAAAAAGAATAAGGCAAACTACACAGTATACAGCAATGACAGTTGATATATTTGCCAATTTTATTTTCTTGAAGATAAGGAAAGAATGAGGTACCTCATTTTAATTTTAGGACATGTTAATTGTTAGATATTTTTATTTGTTGGATAAAATTATATAATAATATGTTTACATATGGCCCGAAAATAACGAACTATTGGCTGCTTGGCTTAATTAGTTATTAAATTTAGTCGTACATGGAGATTAGCTTGTGGAAGTTATATATATTTGTAGAAATTAAAGACAATAATTCACACACTTATGATATATATATATATATATATATATATATATATATATCATGTTTAATCAATTGAACTAAACTTGATTGATAATTTGTGAATTTTTTTTGTTTTCGATCACCATAGAGGTGGAAATAAATTGCTTGAAAGGAGATTATAGGTTAGTTTGCATCAAGTTAAATTAGATCAAAATTTTCTTTCTAAACAATATATTATAAAGGTTTAAATATATTTTTCATATATGAAAAATAAGTCATTTTCATTTTACTACCTAAAATTCATTTTTTTCCATATAAGTACATACATTATTTTTATATTTCACTATAATACTTGTCGGTAGTCACATTTTGTGAAGTGATGACATGATAAATAGAATGTCATGTTATTAACTCCTAATCACTAACATGTTAACAAAATTTTCACATTATTTTTTATTATTTAAATTATTTACAAAGTTCAATTTTTATATTTTATTAACTTTTCCCCTTCCTTCTCCCTCTTCCACTTCTCTTTTGTTGTCTCCTTTTTCTCCTTCTCCCTCACCCTCTCCTTTCACATTTACCCTTCTCTCTCTCTCTCTCTCTCTCTCTCTCTCTCTCTCTCTCTTCTTCCTCCCCTCCTCCTCGAGCATTCATCCAGGCACGTTTATGTGTGAGTTGTTTTGATCGTCTAGGATATTGTTGGTCTAACAGGGGCGTGATTCACCTTGGGTGCGCTCGTTGATCGAATGAGCGGAGTGTTCGTCCCCTGGGGACGTCTCACACAAGCCTTCAACTCATCTTAGTTGGTCTTTAGCTTTCTAAGTTCTGCTTCATGACAGCGTTCCATCTCTGCAATGTGTGTCTGAAGATGATAGAGAGTATCGTTGTCCATCATGAACGTTGGAGAACGGTTGGAGTTTTCTATGAGTGGCTTTCACCGAAGGCCAGAGTATGTGCTAACCATGAATGCGGGTGGTTGCGGGAGAAGTTTTACAGCAATCCCATGGTGGACGCCAAATGTACTTACGAAATCTGGAGTTGATTAACGTCAGGGTTGACATAGCTAAGATGAGCTCCACGATCTCCCACGTTGGACTACATGCACCATTTATTAGAAGAACACGAGAAGGGATCTCCAAAACAAAGAACTCTAACGTTCAAGTAAGTATGTGAGTGAGTTGAAAATGAATCAAAATGAGAGATAAAACCTGATTTTTATAACAATGGATGAGAGTATCGAATCCTTGATTGTAAGGGTTGTTATAATAGGATAACAACTCTTATAGATAATCTGTATCTACTAGATAAGTGAAGCGCTTATAATTTGAAAAGAGAATAATAACATTATCATTAGAATTCAAATATATTATCAGTCTATTGGCCTAATAGTCTGGCTGGTAAGGGAGTTGTGTTCATACTTCTATAATAGGACTGATGAGAAGGACTAACATGTATATTTCAATGTCACGTCAATTTGTGGACTTCGAATAGCAAAGAATCCTTTAAAAACTGAAATTGGAAAGACACAGTAGTAGATTTGTTGATTGGAGACATATGAGACGAGTATCAAGCCTTGCTTCCTTGTCATATGCGTAGGAGGTAGGGTAGTCTTTGGTTGACATTAAGTGTGCTATTTTAAACTGGGTTAGTAGTATCTATTTTTATTATGAGATGGTAAAAATAGTATCTAACATGTGGAAAGTGGATTTTGTCATTTAATCCTTTTTTTATACGGGTTCAAGGTGCCCCTTGTACACCTATTAGTATTTTATATATATATATATATATATATATATATATATCTTTAATGTTTTATATCGTTTTGATTAATCTTAAAATAATCTTCAATGACTCTAGGATAAAATAAGTCTCCAAACTTTATTGTGAGATTTTATAGGACGAACTTGTCTTAACTATAATAAGATATGGTCATTTTTCAATCCTTGTACATTTAAAGTAAACAAACTATGATTCAATCCTCTTATTCATCTAATTATTAATTTGTAATCCATCAAATTGTAATATTGAATCATTTTGGCGTTAATTAAAGTCGATGGAACAAATGCATGCGACTTTGTAAAAACCAATTAAATTAAATTAAAATTTTTAATACTTTAATTACTAAACTGTTAATTATATATATATATATAATTTTTTTTATCAAGCATGGCATTAATGTGTTAATATGAAGTGATCGTCTTTAATATATGACATTAATGTATTAATATAAAGTAATTGTCTTTCACTAGTAGTAGAGTGAATTTTCGAAGAATTATTTTCTCGAATTATATAATTTATTTTTAACTATTATTATGTCAAGGTTAAAGTCCAGCCTTTTATATATATTATAGATTGTCTTATTTATTTGTCATCTTCAAATAAAACACTCTTAATAATTAAAACATTGGAACACACGCACAAAGAACTAAAATACAATCAGCCATAAATACCAGAAAATGTTAACATAGTATGTGTACTATGTCTTAGGCATAAGCACTACTAATAACTAATAATAGAAGCGCAAAGGTTGAGAACAACTGGTACACGGTGTATATGTTCAGAAGGAGCAGTTTGTTTTGTGGGGAAAGGGATAACCGATTCAAAAGGAAGTGGAGGGACAGCAAGAAACCCAAAAGATCGATGTTAAGAGAACTGAATCACTCAAGCACTTTGGAAAAGCATGAACAAGTTTGTGGGGAAAGTGATAAGAATGGGTGTAATTGAAAAGGCATATAATATGTCATGGAATGGAAGGTGGGGCTGTTAATAATATAAATCAAGCTTTATGAAAAAAGAACATTTATGAATTAAGGACCCGAACATTATGTCTTTGAGATAGAGAAGCATCTACAGTCTCTATAAAAGTCTAGTCATGAATAGAAATTCACCCTCCACAACAAAGGGATGCATGATGTAGATTGAAATTGATAGATCCAAAATTTTAAAGGGGCATTAGTAACTTGTATTAGCAGTGATTATTTATTTCTAGTTTAGTACCCGCCACAGCAATAAAATGGTTTGTTTCTTCTGTTTGAAGAAACAAGAAATAGACAAGAGATGAGGTTTGAAGTATGTTTGGTAGGAGTGAAATATGATGAAGGAGAAATAAAAGTTATGGGTCTCAACTTTTTTATTTTCCCGCAAAAACTAGCATAAATAAGTTATAAATCACTTCTAACCGAAAAATAATCAATTAATTGGTGATGAAGTCAATTGTTTTTCTTTTTTAAGTTTTGTCCTTGCTTTTAAAAAAATAGTCGATTGTTTACAGATAACAATCGATTATTTGTTTAAAAAATGATTTTTTATTCTTTTTCTATTTATTTATTTCTCTAAAACTAAAAAAAATTATTTTTCTCAAAATAAATGTCTATTTTTTTCCACCTGTTTTCATTCACTACATGTCTCTCTTTCCTTTTCTTATTCATCATATTTTTCACTTTTTTCTTCCTACCAATCACACCCTTACTGTTTGCTCGTGTTTCTATTTTTTTTTCACTTTTTAATTATGAAACTGTCACCCTATTCTTAATTTATTTGTCGTCGTAATGAATTGTATAGGACACAACGAAAACAAATTGTTTCCCCAATATTTCATGTTTAAATCTTAAAAAACAGAACAGATTAAAAATAAGATGATAAATTTGTCACTAAAAAGAAAAAACACAAACAAATGGGTTTCTTTTGTAATCCTACATTATTCTCTCTCTTTACTGCTTTGTTTAAAAATACCACCCCATCCTTTAGAAAGCGGGATGTGGTCCATTTGACATTTCGGTTCCATTTCGCCATATGCATTTTGTTCACTTAAAATTTTAAACTTTCAGAAATTATAGGCACTAATGCTTCTAGTTTCATTGAGGATGCCAATTTAAGAAAGAAAAATATGGGACACTTGCACCATTTTAAACTTAAAATGATTAATTGTATAAATATCTTTTCTATCTCCATCTTTAAAACAGGACATTGATAGCATCAGGTGTTTTGATATGTCCCTCAAATGCAATGAACGTGATTTGGACTATTATCATGTGCATTTTCCTTTTGACAAGCAGCTACCTGAATACAGATGTTGATGGGCTCATTTACTATAATGTCTTTGTTTCTGTGGGACTAGCTGGCTCTGGCTGGATTAACAAAACAAGAAAATAAAAACTACCACGCATTGCATGGTAACTAACATGTACACGTTGTGCAGTTAATAAATATCATGCCAAAGTGATTCACTTGTAAGGTGAAACTGTGAAAGGTCCTTCCTTTAGGGAAGGGATGATAGCAATACCAGTTCTAACCCACCACACCACACCAATCAAACAGGATGAGGGAACACTCAAAAAAGTGTTTTTCAGTTGACAGTGATTTTCAAACAAAAAAGATTTAGCATGATTGAGATACTAGCTAGAAGTTAGACTGCTATTTTAAAAGAGACAGTTCAAATGTAAGATGGATTTTGTGAGTGGAATGAGATTCACAAAGCAAAGCTAACGGCAAAGGCTCTTGAATTTCTGTGATGTGCATGATAAGAGAGGGAAAGTGACACTCATGGACTTTTATCAAACCAATGGAGCTCTAAAAAGGACATTGAGGACACCATATGAGCTGTACCATGTGCCCCATAGTTTGAACTTTGAATATTAATTTGACTTAGGATTTCCGTTTTTCATAACATATACATCTATTTTTTTTACTGCCCTGGCCTCTAGGAATGGTACTAGAAGGTCAGCTTTGGCCATATGGGTAGCTTTAGCCTTTATGAGTTCCCTTCGTAGTTCGTACACATGGAAATTTTTGGGCTATATGTGATTTGTTTTTCATAGAAAGAAATAAAATAGATTCTTTCCCTCTGACAAAGGGATCTGGATTCTCTACCGTTAGAGAAATCATACATTCATGTAGTGAGACGATTAAAACCGTGTGATTAAGATCTACGGTTCATAAATAAATCAATAAATTTAACTTAAAAAACACCTTTAAAATACTAATCATTTGATAAAATTAGACAGTCCATAATCATGACTGCGTGAATGCAGGGAATCCAAATCCCTGACAAAGCTGCTTAAACAAAAGGACAAGTTTCAATTTCAACCTTAGTCCTCTCATACATATCATGATAATAATTAATTATCCTAGCTTTGATACAACATACAAGGTTGCTGCTGTCAGTGCCAGCTTTAATTTAACTAGTAATATTAATTAAGAGTACACATTGCTGATTTCACACTCCCAATTTTGAATTACGAACCATTACAATTTACAAGTTACAAGTTATCATTAGGGCCTATTAGGGTTATTGTTATGACATAATTAAGAGCTAAATGATGAGGAAATCACGTGATCTAAGTATGATGCAGCTTTAAAGTTAATAAATAGTCGATGAGTTTGAACTGTGACATGACCACTTAATCAAATAATGCTATGTATCAAGCAGAGAAAAGTCTACGCAATTTCATAAAGCAGTCTTTTCCTTTCAATTTGACCCATGAAAGCTTCTGGTTTAGGAAGTAGATAAATGTCAGCAATGGATTGTTCAACGAAGACAAGCATATAGATGGAGTGGGGTGGGGCAAGTATGTTGGGTTGATTAAGATAATTGATAAATTGATTGACTAAGCATCCACAATTAGTAGCCTTAAACAACCACTTGTGCCTCCAAATCAATGAGTGATGAGTGTGATGCCCTGTCAAGAATACAATCCAAATCTTTCTTTTTCTGTTTTGGATTTGAAAATGCCAAACTGGTGAGCTAAGAGGCCTTGATAAAGGAGGGACAGAGAGCATGATGAGTTGCATGGAGGACAATCAGTGTAGGATAGAGGGAATCAATTTCAGGTCATCGATAATTATAAACTAGGCCCTCTTGTGCATTTTATGCTCAAAGTTGCTCTCTCTCTTTTACCATCCTTGTCTGAGCTCTAGCTTTTCTCGAAAGCTTCCTTTTTGGGCTATATGTTCACAAACACCATTTCCCCTGAATACCCCATTCCTGTCTAAAACACACTTCTCAATATCTATCTCTAGAATGGTAAGCCACTAAGCCTAGTGACTAGTGACTCATTCATTCAGTTCAAGTGTTTCAACCTTCCTTCTCTATCTCTCTTTCTAACTTCTCCCTATGCGTGTATAGTTGATGATTTTCAAATTCTTGTCATAAACAGGCTGACCATGATGCAAAAGAAGAACAAAGGCCACTCAACCAATGGAGAAGAGCAAAGGGGGATTCATGGCTTCCATGTTCATTTTTGGTAAGCAAAAGCAAAAACAAAAAAAAAAAAGAAAAAAAAAAAGACTCTAAAATGTTATGCGATTTCTTAGCAAGATATATGTTAAGCTTTTTTTGCCCCCTTTCCCTTGCTTGTTGTTCATTGTAGTCTTGTCAGCATTGGACAACATGGGTTTTGTGGCAAACATGGTGAGCATAGTCCTATACTTTTATGGAGTGATGCACTTTGATTTGGCCAGTTCAGCCAACACCCTCACCAACTTCATGGGTTCAACCTACCTGCTTTCCCTTGTTGGAGGCTTCATCTCAGATACATACTTGAACAGATTCACCACATGCTTGCTTTTCGGATCACTCGAGGTTCTGGTAAGTGGTGAACACTGAACAATAAATAATATCTCTGAAAATTCCCAATCCCAATAACCTGCTCAAACATAGAAATAAAGGAATGTTATTTGAAAATTACTAATTTTTCAGCCTTTTGAAAGAAGTTTTGGAAAGAAAAAAAAACTATTATTTCTTAAAGGTAATCTCATACCAAGCATGGTTGTATTGTATCTGATTTCACACATGTTGTAGGCTTTGGCAATGCTCACAGTCCAAGCTGCTTCAAAACATTTACACCCTGAAGCATGTGGCAAGTCAAGTTGTGTGAAAAGTGGCACAGCAGTGATGTTCTACACATCACTGTGCTTGTTGGCATTGGGAATGGGAGGGGTGAGAGGATCCATGACTGCATTTGGAGCTGACCAATTTGATGAGAAGGATCCAACTGAGGCAAAAGCCCTTGCAAGTTTTTTCAATTGGCTTTTGCTCAGTTCAACTGTGGGAGCAATCACAGGAGTCACTGGTGTTGTGTGGGTTAGCACACAAATAGCATGGCATTGGGGTTTTTTCATTATAACTATAGCTTCCTCTGTTGGCTTTGTGACCCTTGCTCTTGGTAAACCATTCTACCGCATCAAAACTCCAGGAGATAGCCCCACTTTGAGAATTGCTCAGGTATGCACCTCTCTCTATTTTTCATTCATGATAATAATAAGTACTGCTAAACAACTAAACATACACTTACATGCACATTTTATAATGTTCTAAAAAAACCCATTTTATTTGTTAACTACAGGTTATTGTTGTGGCTTTTAAGAACCGTAAGTTGTCACTGCCGGAGTCACATGGAGAACTATATGAAATCAGTGATAAAGATGCTACAGCAGAGAAGATTGCCCACACCAACCAGATGAGGTGACTCAATTTCATACGTAACAACAGGCATACACAAAATAAAAGGGCTAATAATTTTGTGCATATGATAAGACTATTAAACTAAAATAGGTCCCAGCAAATTGGCATGTTAGGATTCTTTTTCATATACCTCGTAGTAGGTAACGCCAAGCACTATGGCCCCACTACAACCTCTGCACGTTTAGGAACGGCAGAGATATGGGGAATGAATGATTTTGGAAGGGAAAAAAAAATATCTCTGCCGTGTGTAAACTGCAAAACACAAAATAAAAAGTATTCTGACATAACATAGCTAAAGAAGAGGTATTTAAAGAACAGTACCGGATGCCATCAATTTGCTCTTTTTATTTTTTACTGAAATATAATTGAACTCAGGGAATTGCAGTGCTTTTTTATTTTTGTCTAGTAGTAGTAAATTTAGCTCCACTCTCCGGCAAAGTGAGCTAGCTAAACTATCTAAATGACATGTAGGATTTGAATTTTAAATTTTGAGCCTAAATTTAATATTTTTTTTTAGCATCATTCAATCATTACGTAATTTAAACTTAACCCTAAAACTCGAAAATTTGAGTTTTTGTTAGGCTTACACTTCATTTTAAAAGTCTAAATTAAATTCAGGCTTTTTTGTTCGATCTACTATAACTCGCAATCTATATCGAGTTGGTCCACGCTGAATAAGGTAACTTGCCTTGCCATCTCTATCCCTTTACTTGGGGGGAAAAAATGGAAATAAAAAAACTTTTGGGTCATCAACTTCAATGATTTTCTTCTTTATCAACATTTAATTATTAAAGTTAATTAAATTTTTAGTCCCTAAACTTTCTTAAAATTTGTTTTGTAATTCCTAAACTTTTGTTTGATTCATCAAGTTCGTTAACTTATTTTCATTAAAAATTTTAGTTTCTAAACTTTTGTTTGAATATTAATTAATGTCTTCAACTTTTTTTCATTATTTTTTTTTAAATTCAGTTTTAGTCCTTGAAATTTTATTAAATAAATAAAAATAATAGATTCAAAGTTTTGTTCAGGATCTAAAAATTGAAATTTTTAAAAATTCAAGAATCTTAACTAGCCAAACAAAAGTTTAAGGATTAAATCTTAATGAAAAAAGTTTAAGGACCTTAATGAATAAAAAAAGTTTAGAAATTAAAAATTTAACTAATAGTAATTATTATTATTTGGTTGCTTAAAGCATAGCCTTCCCATGTACAATAATTGAAAAATAATTGATGGCAAGATTTGAGTCTGGACATACATATGTCTCCTCCCTTTTTTTCTCACGTACATGCATGTTAAAAAAAGTTGTGGTTTGTCCAAATTATGCAGGTTTCTAGACAAAGCTGCCATCATCCAAGAAAACTCAAAACCCAAGGCATGGAAGGTTTGCACAGTGACACAAGTTGAAGAAGTGAAGATCCTAACAAGAATGTTGCCCATAGTAGCTAGTACCATCATACTAAACACTTGTATGGCACAACTGCAAACATTCTCAGTTCAACAAGGGAATGTGATGGACCTAAAACTTGGCTCTCTAACAGTGCCTGCACCATCCATTCCTGTTATCCCCCTTGTTTTCATAAGTGTCCTAGTTCCCTTGTATGAACTATTTTTTGTGCCATTTGCAAGAAAGATCACTCACCACCCTTCAGGCATAACACAACTACAAAGGGTTGGTGTGGGGTTAGTACTCTCCGCGATATCAATGGCAGTGGCTGGGATTGTGGAAGTGAAAAGAAGGGACCAAGGGAGAAAAGACCCTTCTAAGCCTATAAGCCTATTTTGGCTTTCATTCCAATATGGCATATTTGGCATTGCAGATATGTTCACCCTTGTGGGACTATTGGAGTTTTTCTACAGGGAATCACCTGCTAGCATGAAATCACTTTCAACCTCTCTCACGTGGTTGTCAACATCTCTTGGTTATTTCTTGAGCACAGTCTTTGTCAATGTCATCAATGCTGTTACCAAAAGGATCACACCAAGCAAACAAGGGTGGCTGCATGGGTTCGACTTGAACCAAAATAACCTTAACTTGTTCTATTGGTTCCTTGCCACCCTTAGTTGCCTTAACTTCTTTAACTACCTCTATTGGGCCTCAAGGTACCAGTACAAACGTGAAGACTCAGGCCCGGGTTTTAAGCCTTTAGGTGAAATGTCTCTCAAAAGGGTTGAGAGAAAACAAGATTGGGAAGTTAGCCAAGAGTGAATGGAACCACAATATGGGATTATTATTGGATACTGAATAGAATAAGCATAAGATAAGGCTGCTATGATGTACTAAGCTTTGGGATGTGGAAATAATTAGTAGTTGAAATCTTCTACTATTATGGTACATGTTTGCTTGTATGGTTGATTTGTTTTTGTTGGCTCTGGCATGTCTGTCCAGACCTCAAAGTTTTTTTTTTTTTTTGAAAAAAACTTGTTCCTTTTTAAATGTAAGTTGATTCACCTGGTTTTGTAATTGGCCAATGGCCGTTAAGCGATGTTAATTTAAATAGTTAGTCATATAAAAGAAACTAAAATGTAATTAAGTTTGTTTCTAGCTAGGTCTATAATTTATAAAGACTATTTTTGTGTGTTGAGTGAGCCGATAAATAAAGAGCAAAAACGTTAATGCCACAGTTTTGAGTTAGTATCAATATGTATGTATTTGTTAAGGTTTGATATAAATCAAAATTAAGAAAATTATTAATTTTTTGGTTTTAATGTAATTTGAATTTAATATATTCTATTTTTTTTTACTTTATAGGTATTCTATTTAGTAAAAGTACTAGAATAAAAATACTAGATGAAAAAAGTTAAAAAGCTGAATAATATTTCTAACTTTCAACTAATATTTATATAAAAAAGAATTTTAAGTAAATAAAAATAAGAATGTTGCATGTTTTAAGAACATTTAATACATTTCTATCAAGTAATATAATAAACATTCTAATAAATTTTATACAATTATTTCTTTCAATCAATAATTATTAATAAATATTTTAAAAGTATTGTTTTTATTTTTGAATGTAATAAGTATATTAGCTTTTATTTAATTTTTTTAACTTAGATTTGTTTAACACGTATGTAACATTACATAGCAATGCTAATTAGAAAAACTCTTAACACTAAAATGAATGACACGGATAAAAAGTGGGTGTGTGCTTTTGATTCTTCTTATAGTTAGTTAGTTTTCCCAATATATTTGCAGTACAGGACTCCTTTTGTAGAATCATGACGATCACAGGGGTGAACATGAAAAGAGAAAATGAAACAGAAAATCAAAATAGATGTTTGGCCGTAGTGGGTGTGATTGCGAAGTGACAAGGTGTTCCATCAGAAAAAGATTGAAAACGAAAACTGAAGGAAAATCCATTCACACTTCACGCTTGGTTTAAGATTAGGTATCCCAGACTCCGATTATGACCCCAAGTGACCAAGGCATTATACCTGAAAGGCTGAAACTCTACTATATCCAATAATTTTTTTATTTTTGTGTTTATCCCGTGTTTGGTTAGTTGAGAGTAAGGAAATCTTTGTTTGGTTAAGAAAAAATAACAGAAGAATAATGGAAAAGAGAGGAAGTACTATTAAATATTGAAGTTGATTAGTTGCTCGGCAGCTTTAGGTATGTTTGAGTGTCATTTGCAAGTTTCAGGATGAGATTTATGAATGAACCGAAACGTACAGTGTCACATAAGACAAAACTAACCTTGTGTGTGTTATTATTGAAGTTCAACACCACTATTGATCGTCTTCTTTGTAAAGTAACTCTGCGTTTTTCGTACCTTAGTTGGAAACATAATTGATTATGTCTTAAACCAAAACCACCAAAACAATATGTTTAATTTAGTTTTAAATAATCCATATTTATTGACTTTTAGCAGTCAAAGTAAAAGTAAGTCACGTGATGTACCATGTACATTTGGGAAAAAATAAGATTTAGTTACACTTTTTGTTTCTAAAGTTTTACAATATCACAAATTTTGTCCTTCATTTTTTTTAAATTTTACACTCCAATTTACATTAAATTACAAAATTTTCCTTATATGAATAAATCATCCCAATTTAATGTAAAAATATCACACATTTGTTTTAATTGTAGCAGTTTAAAGTAAAATGACGTCACAAAATATCTTAATTGTGGCAACTTTTTTACATGAGGACTAATACTTTATAAATTGTACACCAAAATTCGCATAAAAAATTTAGAGGGAAAAATTCGCATGACATTGTAAATTTTTTGTCAAAAAAATGCAATTTTTATTTATCATTCACAAAAATGCAATTGAGTATAGTAAAAACATGACTACCACTTTCGAGATAAAATCGGTTTTCATGCATAAATTTAAGAGTTAATTACAATCTTTGAATATAATGATTCAAATTAAAAATTAGAAACAAACAAAAATATAATTTTTAATCATAAAAAAGTAGATAAATATGCAAAAAGTTAGAAATATTTAAAAAAAACAAGTACATTTTTCTTTTGAGAGAAAAAGGCAGCAGGTACATTTTATGATTCATTATCAAATACATGCGAAAGATGAATGTTAAGTTAATATACAGATATAATGAAGGCAGCTTTACAATATAGGAACTAACATAAAGAATTCAAATATAATCACCGACGGCTTACCTTTTTCCAGAGTTCCAGATCCAGATTGAACTGAGCTAGGTCCTCTATATATTATTCTTGATTTTCCCTATGGGGCTGTATGCCACTGAGAAATAATTAATAAGATAAAATATCATATGCATTTTTACATGCTGGCCATGCGCATATAACAAAGGTTTTTTTTCTGCACTTCTTAAAGATCATGTCTTGCTAGATGCATGGCAGAGAGACCAAGATTGCCCCTTCTATTTTGCTTATGCTTCTGTCTTTACTTTAGTAGCTTGCCTTTTTCTCAACTTGTGTTATTCACGTCGGTATCTTGATTAGTGCCTACTCAATTGTTTGTGCATAACAACAAATTTGTGGGAGTTATACTATTTTTATAGCACTTTTTAGAATATTATATACTTTTTCCAATTTATTTTATAACATAACTTATTTCTCTCTCTTCTCTTTCTATGTGTTCTCATGATTATATAACACATTGTCATAAATAAATAAATAAATAAATAACTAATTTATCAACATGTGAGATTGGCGAATAGCTAGCTGTGTGTGCCTTTGCTAAATTTGCATCACGCATGTGATTGCGGGACATGTAGCTCTCACATGCACCCCGGTTATCTTACCCTTTATTTTAGTTGTTGTGAGGATCAGGATTCAGGAGGATGAATTGGAGTTCACCATTAATCTTTTTGTCTATTGCACGTGATCACAAAACAATATACATTATGATTTATGATAGATATATAATTTGATCATCTTATTAAACTTTTTTTTATCAAATTTAAATAAAATGAAAATTGAAATGGTTTGATCGCGGTAATTTTCGTACTTTTAATACACCCTCCCAATGAAAATTACATAACTAGTTAACTAATTTTAAAGATTAAGAGTCCATTTGATTTGATTTGCTAAAATAAATGTAGTATTAGATGACATAAAAATATATTTGTTTTGTGTTTGAATTAAAAATAAAATTGGTTACAATGACACTAATCAAATGATATATATATATATATATATATATCTTACTTTTTGGTAGTTGTTTAGTTTTTTTTCATTACCTCAAAAGATAAAAATATTCATTTTTATTTGTCACATAATAATTATATTTTTTCCCATTCTCGCCCACTATTTAACTACATTGTTATCATTATCAACATTGTTATCACCACTATTTTTATCACTCTCAATACCACTATTGTCATTTTTGTATTTAATGCTATCATCATTGTTGTTTTTATCATTATTATTGTCATCCCATTTCAACTAAGTTCCAAGAACACACCAAAAATTACACATTAAGAAAAACAAGTTGACTGCATGAGTAAATGACATCAACATGTGGTTTACTCGCCTCAATGCAAACGAATGGAGTTAATTAAGCTTGGAAAAGAGTGTGTTGAGTGAAAGTAAAGTTTAGGGGTAAAGCACAACACAGTAACTAACTGCTAGGCACAAATGAAAATGGGATAAATTGCGTACACGCAACGGGTGCACAAGCTTGGGTGTCTCTAGGGTTCATGAGGTGTTTGAGTGGGAAATGGAAATTGAAAAGAAACGCATATTTGATCCCGCTAAGCTAAAGTTTGGTATATATCTATGGTCCAAAGAAAATAAAAATTAAAAAAAAAAAAAAACAATTTGCTAGTTTCCTCACTTGGCTAAGTTGGTTTTGCGTCTAGCTAGAAAAGTGATCAAAATGGACCCATGCACAGAATTCAAGCTTCAATTTCTTTCTTTGATTTTGTCGGCAACTCTGAACTGGGTACCCCATGTCTTATTCCAAATGTTGTTTTTCTCATTATGTTAATTCGAAAAAATACGGCTAAATTAAGAGATAACTCAACCTAAATTTGGAACTTCCATGGGGTGGAAATCATGAAAATGTAAATTTGGCGCTTTTATTTTAGGAAGTAAATTGGTGTTAATTAGTTGTACGCCAAAGGTTGCAAGAGTTAAACTCATAAAGATTACAATGACACCACATATCAGAAAGGTTGTCGTAAACATTAAACAAAAATAAGTATTGTGTGTAATTCGCAAAAATCTTAAGGGTGTTTACGTAATGTGTTAAAAAAATAAAGATAATGAACATAAGAGATATGTAAAAATTGTTAATATTTATTGTTTATTTTATTTTAATTTATTTAAACAATAAATATGTCAAGAAATATAACATTAAAACAATTTTGAAATAAATAATGAATTAAAAAACGGTATATACAATTGTTTAAACACATTATAGAACAAAAAGGAACCATAAATATGTCAAGAAATATAACATTAAAACGTATTTAAAATAAATGTCTAAATATTTCTGTTAGTACCATAAGATTTTAAACAGTTCACATTAAAAAGATTATATTACAACAATATTTCAAATTAAAGTGTAAACAATATTTTTATTAGTACTATAAAATTTACAATATTACATATTTTAAATACCACATCCGTCATGTGACACATGTTAAAATATAATATAT